>PVKN010016232.1:0-18017 GCA_004027915.1 Capromys pilorides
TGTGTGAGCTACAAATCTGCCCAAGGCTCAGCACCTAGCACACTGTCTAACATACTAATGGTGCCCAATCAATGTTTTTGAAATAGACGAGATGCTGCCCTTTATTATATTTGTACTACAAATGGGCAGTAGCATGCTCCTTGTAACTAAGCTGTGCACCTACTTTTCACCCCCTCACCACCTAGAAGAAAACAAAATAAATGAAGCATTCTAAAACTTTCCGTTGGTAGCATAGAACAAGAACAAATGTGAAAATGGTCATGCGCTTTTAGTGCCCACATCCATTCAGCAGCCCTCTATATCTTGTTATTCTGGTTTCATCTCAGCCCTGCTACAGGGCAAAAAATGATTCTTGGAGCTCTGGTGGACGATTCTCCAATTTCCTAAAGTTATGTATGGGCTCCAGCACCATGGAGAGCGCCAACAGCGCCTCCGCAGACCCTCCTCGGGTTTTATCAGCACCGTGGAGAACGCACATCGCGGCTCAGCGGGTGGGGGAGAAATAACAGCTTTCACAGAGCATCACCCAGACGTCGCATTGATGAACCCTAATGAATCCCTCTTTACTGCAGCTCAAATGTTGAGGCCCAGTAAAAGGTGTGTCTAGCGCATCTACTATCCTGCCATAGAAGTGGAGAGAGAGTGCCTGGTAGAGGCCACTAAGGATGGCGGATACTTTTCTGCCAGTTCAGCATCTTTGCTTCCCTTTCACCCCCCAGAAGTTAAATGCCCCCAAGGTGAATCCAAAAGTTGCAATCTAAACTGTGATCAGATCAACTTTGCTGCAGCAGACAAAACTGATCTAATCTGAATGGTGACTTTATCCATTTTGGAGAAAACAACTCATTACAGTAATAAAAAGTGACAGAAATGGGAGGAAGCGCCATCACAGCAGATCCATGGGAGAATTCACTTTGCCATCCGTTTGCAGGATAAATTCTAAGCGCCCCTCCAATGAACATCATTGTTTTCACTCTAGAAGGAGGTCCGGGATCTGAAATTATTCTTGCAACTCACCGAATGGGTACCATTTTGTACCTGATCTGCAGTTCACCTTCGTGTACTCTTGCCAAGCTGAGTGCTATCTGTTTAACACTCCCTCAGCCTACTGCGTACTCCACTGAGGAGAGCTACACATCACAGTGGTGAGATGTGGATGTTCAGAAAGGTTCTCGAACACATAAGTAAGGAAAGTAGGCTATGAGCTTGCCAACACAGAACAAGCGTAAACACTCACAAAGAGTAGGGTTGTATGGCCCCAGGTGGAGGAGGAAAACAAAAATGTGTTGTAAGCCTACGACTATGTAGGCTTAAAATGATGTATCACTTCTATTTTTTTAATGTGTTTAGTTCAGGCTCTACAGGATCTCACTACACAGTTCGGACTCATAATGATTCTTCTGTTTTCAGCCCCCCAAGTGCTGGGATTGTGGGGCGCACACCACCACACCCAGTCTCAATCACAGTTTCAGTGTACCCCAGGGGAGAGGCCAGCACTGCACACCAAGGATTAAAGCCCAATCCCTGTGTCTGACTAAGCAGCTGCTTTAATCCGCTAAGCTATCTGGCCAGCCCCCATTTCTAAACCTGATCCTTCTTCTAGGTCTTTACCTATCAGTTACCTTGAGCAGTTATGTAATTACCTGGATACTTCTCTTTGGAGATACTGAGTGTTTCTGATTACTCTGCCTCCACAGTGTCTTAAATGCTAGCCACTGGATTAATTGCTTTCCCCAGGCCTCTGCACATTTTCACACCTCCATGCTTTCACTCGTGCTGTTCCTCTTCCCCAAATTCCCTCCTGGCCTTTCACTCCTCTGATCTCCCCACCCAATTAAAATCATATTCATGCTCCAAGGCTCAAATCAAAACCCACCTCCTCCATGACGTTGCCATAAACCTCTCTTTGTAATCATTCATTTGTTTCCCTTTGTTCTCCAGTGAACTGCTTTTAACTCACATTAGAAGCATTTGTTCGCATAAACTGGTAGAGAAAGGCTAAAGAGTTGGTGTGAAACCTCTAGCACCACCAGTGAACTCTAAGCCCATAATCCCAATCAGTAACCAGGACAAAGCTTTGCCTTAAAATCAGACCACACCTCGGTGACTCCCTTGCACCACTAATGACATCTGTCCAGCTGATTCCAGACTTCTGACCCTATTTTGACCTATGTTTCTTATTTGACACCTCCTGACCTACTAAACTTATCTGAGCTAGAATTCTAGCCTTTCAAAAGTTAATGCCCCTCTAGTTTTACAAGGCTTAACTTTTCCTCCAAGATCTTCACCCTAATTATCAGCTTTCTACTGCCTTACTGAGTCTCTGGTATGAATCCTCAATGCAACTTTGTGCATAGGTGTCATCCAAAGTAATATGTGATGTGTACATACAGTTATGACACTCAGAGCATCACTCTGTGGGCCACTATACAAAGGTCAGCACATATTTCCACCTTGGATTGCAGTCCTCAACTCCTCATGGGAAAAACCATGAGAAATTTGATGCCAGAGAATCGCTGCCATTGTTTCTTGCATGACTTTTCTATTGGGGAACGATGATCAGTTTCCAACACCTGCATCTCCACTTCAGTCACTCAAGGTTGAGCCTGGCCAGTGGGAGGAGGAAACGGAAGCTGCAGAGTTCCAAAGCAGCCCCAGTCCTGGGATTCCCTGGCAGAGGCTGGGGCTGGGGCTCCTTCTCCAGCTTCCCAGTCCCATGCTCTTCCTCATTTGTTCTCCTTCACCCCATCTTTCTCCACTCCTTTCCAGTTTCTTGGATGGATTACAACCTTCACACTGCTCAGCCCTCTGGAGTCTGCATGCCTTGCTTTCTTTATTCTAAAAAGAAAAAAAAATCCCCAAAATTTCAAAGCAGGATGATAGAATTGTAGGAATGGTTAATTCATTGCATAGTGTTATCTTTCAATGAGTTACTCAGGCCTGGCCAGATAGCTCAGCAGACTAAAGTGCCTGTTTAGGCAGGCTCAGCAACCTGCCTAGGTTCAATACCCAGCATGTTGTGACAGCCCCACCCCAGGGTGCTCTGAGACAGTGACTGAGACTAGGCGTGGTGATGCACATCTGTAATCCCAGTGCTTGGGAGGCTGAAAACAGAGGGAGCATTACAAGTCCTATCTGTGTAATGAGACCCTGTAGACCCTGTGCTGAATACATTAAAAAAATAAATAAATTGAATAAATTAATTACTCAGAGCATAAGATATTGGCATTTAATTATCCAAAAATATTACAATGTTAGCACAAACCTTTTTTTCAATGAACTAAGAGAAATTTTAATATATATATATATATATATATATATATATATATATGTATATATATATATATCCCTTCCTTCTTTTCTCCATTCTCCCATCTGAGTTGCTCTTTCTTTTTGAAATTTCATCTCATTTTGCAATATCTATTTTATATTTGGAGTCTTATTTACTCTTTTGACTTCTTAAATTAGGGTGATAATATGACATTTACACATGTGCATCTGGTTTAATCTCACTGATGACTACGGTCTCGAATTGCATCCATTTACCTATAAAAGTCTCCAGTTTGTCCTTCTTGATGGCCCACTATCTAGAACTGCCACATCCTCTGTATGCATTTGATGGGCACTTGGGTTCTTTCCAAACTTCAGTTGTGGCACATGGTGCGGCTATGAGCATGGGTGCACACATGTCAGTGTGGTACAATGCTTTTCTTGGCTTTCACTTATCTGATTCCTGAATCTTGAACTTCAAGTGAATTCTGTTCTCCTGCTTATTTCTGCTTCCCACACTCTTGACAAGATGGGGAGCATGAAAAACACTTGAGGTGAGAAGGAAGAAGAGGGAAAGGTCTTGCCATGCTCTCTAGATTCAACAGCCCCACGTCCCACAAGACTGCCATGCATCTCTTTGGTCCCTTCTCAGACCTTCACTCCCATTCCCCCTTCTGGTAGATTGGGACTCACCACTTTCCCTGCAGCTTCTCTTCTTGCCATCTTTGAAAGGCTGCAGAGAAACAGCCAACAAGTAGCATCACACTTAGCCTGAATTATCTCTTTCTCTTCCAACCTATCTCTTTGAAGCCTTAGCTTCCTCACGTGTAAAATAGAGACTATTTAATAAAGGACTATGAGGTCTACATCAGATGGAATAAGCGACAATGCTAAGGATGTGATGGCAGCTGAACATTCTTTCCTGAGCACCCTGGGCCAGCACCTCGATAGCCAGTGTTCACTTGTGGCAGGTGGGGGCAGCAGAGAGCCACTGGGGAATGGATGGAGGGGTAAGAGGCTCAGGTCTTCAGAAACCTTAGTGCCAGGGTAGGCATCCCAAGGCAAGCTGGCACCTCCAGATGGAGCACAGATGAGCAAGTGAGGCAGAGGCCAGGTAGGCACGCAGAGGTCTGTCAGAGATAAATGAGCTCGAATTGGCCTCCTGAGATCAGAGGTCTGAAACTCCCAATGGAGCAGGCACCGAGGAACCAGCTGGAGAGCCTGTGATTGCCAGGAAGGAGGCAACAGTGCTGACTACAGACATTGCCCCTTTGGGGGCTTTTTAAACATACCGTGCCACAGGAGCAGATTTCTGTCAGCCTCAACACAGGCCAGCCACATTAGCAAAATTATTTTGGGAAAGGGGATATTTTTAAATGTGTAATAATCCATACCATAGTTCAGTTATTAAGGTTTAAGACTGTCTCTGGGTTACCAAAGGTTCTGTCACAAGGCCCCTGCTGGAAACCCCATCCTAGGAACTTCTTTGTGTCACAGTCTCCAACTACAACACCCTCTGTGGGGCTGCCTTGGTCCCAAAGAAGGTGTCAGACAGCTCACACAGACAGGGATGGGGGAGGGGAACCGCAGCCTGAGCATCACTGTGTTAGAGGAGGGCGTTAGATCAATCTCTTAAATTCCCCAAACCTCTAAAGTTTCAAAGTTGAATGTAGCTCCACACCACGAGCCATTTGGCAATGTTGTCACCTTCCCACCAAGAACCCCTAGCTGGGACATCAGAGCAGTGCATCTGTTGGTGACATCGGCACCTTGAGCTTCAGTGGCACCCGTCCTGAAGGTGTAGATGCCCCACTCTTCTCCACCTTAAGTAACTGCTGCTGGCACACAAATCCTCAAGCAGCTTTTTAAAGACCTCTGTTTGCCTAAGCTGCCATCACTAGGACTTCTAGTTATTTAATTTTTAAAATTGTATTGCTTTGGCATAGGGCCAAGGATAATGGTTAAAATATCAACTGACCAGTAAGGCATGAACTTCACTAAGTGAGGTGGCTGTTGGCTGGTACACCACCTTTATGTGTACCAACACCCAGTGTCCAGTGTCACCGTGGCCTTCAAGGTACATAAAGTGTGTATTCAAATGTGCCAAGTGGCAAACCACTGAGTTAGACATTTCCACCAGCAAACAGGAAGTGACTGAAGACACCTCCAAGTGAACTGGCCAAAGCAACTGCATGACTATACTGCAAAAGCCAGCAAGCAGATGAGGATGTGATCCCAGGCACACACACACACAATGACAGGCACAAGCTCGCTTCTCTTCTAGGATCTCTGAAACCTCTCCCAGTGCCAGGCATACAACAGCGGTCAGTAATGCCCACCAAACGCATGAGTGAACAAATATACCTATCATGAGACCCAATAAAATACACGACCCTGTGGAGTCCATCACTAGTGGGCCGGTGCTCCTCCCCCATCTATAAAGCAGCTTTTGTTTCTGTTGGATGAGGGAAAGGGGGTGATGTTGTGTGTTCTTCACATCCAATGCTTCCAGGGGGGTTACCTTGAAATCACTAAGCATTTTGCATGGAAATGGGGGTTTCTTCTGCCTGTTTTGGTTTGTGTCTAGTTGTTCCCCGACCCCCAAAGCCTTATGCACTCAAGGGACGGCTCCCGGAGTTTGTGATTGGTTATTGTGGGTGTGGATGCTGCACCTGCCCTGGGGCAGGTGATTTGCATGTCAATGTAAAGAGGCAAGAGAAGCTAGCTGCTTGAGCTTCTACAACTCCTCCCTCAATCTCTTGCTCTCTGCCTCCACCCTGAAAGGTGGTTCTCTCCCTCTGCCTTGGAGCCAGCTAAGTATGGACTGAAACCTCCAGTAACTAAATACACCTTTCCTTCCTTCATTTTGAGGGTTAGGTATTTGTCCCAGCAACGAGAGAAGAGTAGCTGGGACGCCACCCTTCCCCGTGTCTCCTCTGCGTGCAGAAAAGCTTTCTGTGAGGGTGACTCAAAGGCACCTGGCAGACTCCGTGCGCGCGTCTCCAGAAATGCTGATGGATAGTTCAGGTCTTCCTTGGTGCCCTGGTCTGCCCCTGGACCGCTGTCCCCTACCTCAACAGTGCTAGCCCCTTACCCGTGCTTCTCCTGCCCAACCCCTCCACCACCACACAGCACCAACCCACTTGTGCCTTCCACGCTATGGTGTGGGTCTTTGGCTGAATTGGAGAGAATGAAAAAAAAAAAAAAAAAAAACAGCCATTTGGAATCTTAATGAGACCAAGTCCATTTCATTATGTTGTCATTTCATATTTCACTGCTTTGACGGGGAAGGCACAGGAGGCCTCCGAGGGACTTTCTGCTTCGCAACAGCCGCCCTGAGAGAAGCGGCTGACAGACCGAAGGAGGCCACGCCCCCTTCATCAGCCTCCCTGCTCACACCGAAGCCACTGTGCTAGGGGAGGAATCCTGTCCTTTGAGCCTCAAATACTGGAGCCTGACACAAGAGGGCACGGAAAGACTTTTCCCCAGGTTGAAGGGGAGCTCTCGATCAAAGTAGAAACAGAGGAGCCGTCCCCTCACCCCCAAGTTCTCTTGCATGTTCTGAAATACAAACAGAGCTGGCCTCAGGGCATCGTAGAAATTGCTATTATAAATTCAGATGGTGCACCAGGGGGTGCCTCATTTTCTATTATTGTGGTTGGTCTCGTGAGCCACTCCAGCAATAGGATCTCAAAAGTGCAAGTGCTACCCCCGGGGGCACCGTTAGAAACACATTATTTTAAAGCACCGCAATAAAGCATGAGGCTCAAACAACTTCATCGAAATAAAGATTAATACCAACCATGTGTTCTTCAGCCACCCTTCACCCACATCCAGCGCACACCTTTCTCCCCACACATGCACCTGGGGTTCACCTTCCCAGTCCCACCTACCTTGTCCTCTGTGGAGCTTGGAACTTGGGTGATCATCAGAAACAGAGGACAAAGGAAGCCAGGCAGTGCAAGATAAGACAAGAAGCAAAGGATCCCTAACAGGGACTCCAGGCCCTTCTGTCAGTTAGACCCACAAGAAGAGGCCTAAGCCAGCAGCCAGGAGTCCTGGGTTCTTTGGAAGCCCAGCTGCTAACTGGAAGCATTAACTGGAGCACATCAATTATATTTTCTATGAAAGAAAGCAACACAGCCAGGCACAGTGGTACATGCTATAACCCCAACAGTCTGGGAAAAACACAAGTTCAAGCCCAGCCTGGGGAACTTAGTAACTTAGTGAGTCTCTGACTAAAAATAAAAAAGGAAAAAGGAAGAAAAAGAGGGAGAGAAGGAAGGAGAGAGAAAGGAAGGGTAGAAAAAAGGGCTGGGAGATGGTCCTGGATTCAGATTTCAGTAGTGCAAAATGGAGGAGATGAGAAAGGAAAGAAAGAAACAGAGACGGGAGGGATAGAGGAAGGGAGATGAACTTCCTGCTTCAAAAGTTATGATGAGGATGGAACAAAGTGAAGCAGGTTGTCTGGAATGCTGTAAAAATGACAGACCTGTCCCCACACAAGACACAAGTCGCCTTCTCCAAGATGGGTCTCTCAGACCTGGGGACCCAGAAGCAATGCCTTCCTCCCTAGCTGAGCAGAGATGGGGCTGAGGAGGCAGGGAGGGGCCTGCTGCCCCCAGCATCCTGGGCCTGTAGGGGCTCACTAGCCAAGACTCTTCAGACTTTTCCCAGATGGGCCTGGGGGTCAGCAGCATAGCAGAACTAGAATGGGACAAAGGACACCCCGTGGCTTCTAACTTACAAAGAGGAAGGGTAAAAGAGGACGAGAAGGAGGAAAAGAAGGAGGAGGAGGAGGAGCAGGAAGAGGAGGAGGAGGAAGAAGAGGAAGAGCAGGAGCAAAACAATCTCCCCAGGGTGCATAACCCCACTGCACCAGGAAGCATGGGTACTCTTTCCTCTGTGCTCTGAGAGCCTCTGGCCCCTCTCCCCCACCCTAGTACACTAGATGGGGCAGGGCTAGCTCACCTCAGGCAGGAGGTGGCTCTAGGCTGCCCCATGCTGCCACTGCCCTCTGCTCAGCCTCCCTTCTTAGGACCCAGGTCCTCAAGCTGAATATCTAGAAGCAGTTTCCACTTAAGGAAAGCTATTCATCAGATGGGGCTGACATAATGGATTCACACAAAATAAAATTCATGATGCGAGGTTGGTTTGTCTTCTGAGGTTCAAAGTAGAAGTGCTCAAGAACCTCCTCAGAACCCCCTCCATAGCTATAGCTCCGCAGGACCATATGGGGGTGGCTGGGAACACGGAGACCCCTGGGGACAAGGGCAGACATCAAGGAGAGAAGCTGGCCTAAGGGTTAGAACAGAACACCCTGCAGTTACTACTGCTACTGTCACGCAAGAGGGAAGGGGACTAATTAAAAAGTGGGAGACAGATGCCCCAGTGGGTTTTGTATCTCTCTGGCTTTCTGTTTCTGGAAGGGAAAGAGGATTGTCATAAAAATAACTGAACTGACATCAAATATTTAAATTTCAGAAGTGGAAGGGGAAAAAAAAGAAAAGAAGTAAAATTGAAAGTGAGATAAAAATACACTGTAAACAAGGCACAAAGCCAGTCTGTGACAGGAGAGCTCCTTCCTCCCTGCTTAGTGGGTGACAGTGTCACGCTTCACCAATGCGCTGCGTGCTAGAACTTTCCGAGGACATGCATGGAGTAAGGGGATGCACTCTCCTTGTGGAGGACGGAGCCGTGAGGCTGCCGGCCCAAGTCACGGTGTGCACTGGGAGCTCGGCTTCGTTGTGTGACCCGGTCTGCCTGTACTCATCACCCTACCCATCTCCTCTGAAGAGCACAGCCCTGGCCATTGAGGCAGAGCATGGAAGAGCCACTGAAGGGAGCCCAGCATGGGGCTCCACCTCCATGTCTCTGCCTACAGGAGCCAGGCATAGCTGAGCCTGAAATCTTCAATGATCTTTGGCAAAAGGAAAGCCAGCAACACAAGCGTAGAACCATGGTCCATAAAAGAGTGCTTAAGCAACACAGCCCTACAGTCACAGTCCTCCTTCCCCCACGAAGAAGAGATTAACTGAGATTCCAGAGGTTCACAAGCTCTCCTGGATGCTTTCACACATGGTACGCAAGGGCTAGGAGGCATTGGACACAGAAAGGGGGTCTTGACATTCTAGAGATCTGGTTAAAACGAGATGAGGGCCAGGAATATGCACTTGGAGGATGTGGAGAGGCTGGAATGGGGTGGTGCAGGGTCCTGGTAGAGGGGCCTGTAAGGTACAATAACAAGCAGGTTGTAAGCTGCAGTGCAGCTCTCACAGATGTTAACCCTACTCACTGTCAACTGTCTTCATCAGATGAGCAGGAATTACATCATCAGGCATTTGTGACCAAATGGAGCAAGCCTAGGCCTCTGGGACTGGGCAGAGATCCAGGGAGTTAAAGCATGAGTAGATAGTAGAGACAGGTAGGAACACAGGAGTCCAGAGGAAGGATGGGGGACATGTGGCATCGTGGAGCTTTTCTTACTGAAGCTCTGAGAAATGATAGGTATTAGAGATGTAAACTTCCAGCAGATGGCTACTGTGTGCACTACTGAGTTCCCCATTCATGGCCATGATCAAGAAGCCCTGGGGTGGAGAGAACTTCCATGTCAGAGAGGGGCTACCCTCTGTGAAAACACAAGCTCTCACAATTCCACGTTTCCCTTCCTTCAGCCCTTTCTACCCCAACCCAATTCCAAGGCACACACATTCTCACCTTCAAGCACTCTGTTATCAAGTCAATAAGAGAACCAGGTGGATAATAGAAAGGAAATTCTTCAAATGTGTATACAACTCCACTAACGTGCAAGGAAATTGTCTGCCAAAAGAATTGCATTGTTCAGGATTTCTGATTTCTTTGTTTGTTTTTTAATTTTATGTATTTGGCACAGTGTTTCACTATGCACATCGGACTCACAGTGATCCTCCTGTTTTAGCCAGGTGTGCACCACCATGCCTGGTTTCAGTGGCTGGCTTAGCATGCCCAGGCAGCAAGGCCAGTGTGGCATCTGGTATGGGGATTGAACCAGGGTCCTGTGCTTGCCAGACAGGCACTTAGATCACTGAGCTATCTCTCTGTTCAAAAGGTTCTCCAGATACTTTTAACCTAACAATATTGTGACCATCTCGGTGTGACCTCAGTGTTCCAAGAGGCTCACTGGGGAACAAGACAGTCTGGTCAGCATCTCCATGGCTGCAAGGTGGCTCCTTGTGTGACACACGAGTACAGAAGCTCAGCACATAATGGGGACTGCAGGGAGGCTGCTTCTTACTTAGCTGCCCAGTAACATTCCTACCTTGTACGCTTCCCTACAATGCTATCAGATTTATTTCAGTATTAGGCAACCACAGCTCTATGGGAGGCTGCTCTCAACCCAGAGAATGGGCTTTAATCAGTTCAATGCAGAATGGAATTTCCATAACTCTGGGTGCTGGAAATATCTTGTGACCAAAGCAAAGGAGTTTAGGGGCTAGCCAAATAGCTCAGCAGATTAAAACACCTGCAAGCATGAGCAGGGGCTAAAGATTTGATCCCTGGGCCTGCTGTGCTGGCCTTGCCCCAGGGCATGCTAAAATGAGACTAGGTGTGGTGGCACACACGCCTGCAATCCCAGCTCTTGGGAGGCTGTAAACAGATGGATCACTACGAGTCTGATCTAGTAGTGAGACCCTGAGCACCCTGTAGACCCTTCCCCAAAATACAAAAAGAAAAGTAAAGGAGCACATATTTCACCAGAAGAAAAGGATAAGAAGTAGGTAAACAAAGACATAAAATTGTTGGCTGACAATGAGAGATGCATATGTGAAGCAACGTGATGGGAACGCATGCTGCTATCAAGACCCAGTACTGAGATTCAAACGTCACCTCCACCTTTGATCAATAGCGCGATGCTGAGGCCGTTCCGACCACCCTCTGCAGCCCAAGTCCATGGCTGGCAAAACAGGAATATTGTGGGAATAAAAACAGAAATGCTTGTGAGGGGGCCTTTCATCTCCTCTGCTGCATACCAGGAGTTTAACATATATTGGTTGAATCAAGATGCCCGCAAATCATGAAGCCATAAAGAGAAACTGAGGAGTCTTAGAATTGGAGAGCTTGTCCTGAGACTCAATAGAACTCTTCGGAAAAGCTAATGTGCCTTCTTGGACTAGAAGATGCCATGGCCAGGCCAGCTCCTGAAACTCATTTTCCCCAAACATCTCCATCTCCAACTATTTCTGTTTCTATCTGTGCACCTGCATCTGCACCTATTGGAGATAAGACAGAGATTGGCAAGGCTGAGAACCAAAATATTAATTTCTATTGTTAAATCACTACCCTTGATATGTCAGAAGCTCTCAGTTTTTATCAAGGAATGTAAACTGTCTCTCCTGCTAGGATCTCAATAAGTGCAAGTGACCATCATTAGTAGAGCAAACCTGGTGGCAAGAAAGTAAAGTTTATGATTCTGCTTGTGGATACTGTCTTCTTTTACAAACAATCCTAATAGTGTGTAATTATGATGTATATTAATATACATTTATTTTATAATTTAAATGTATTATTTTATTATTTCTGGGTGGATAAATGGTAATGTACTTCACAAGTACTATTTTTAAAACAGCAGACTTTCTCAGCCCCACATTTTGGCTTCCTCAGAGCAAAGAATAGCAGCTATTCACATAAAAGAGAGGAGAGTGTTCTCTAGCTAGCATGCATGAAATAAGGAACAATCTAAAGAGTCAGTCATCCTGGGTACACTAAGACATGTTCAGGGTCCTGCAGAAGATGGCTTTCAAAAACGTGAGGCTACCTAGTCCCTATACTGCTTCAAACACACTAGTCCCAAGGAAGGTAGAAAGGACCCTCCTTTGCTACAGTGTGGCTACATGTTTATTTAGATGTAGGTATTGTATACCTAAAAGAGTATCCTACCCTTCAGATTTCTCATTTTTTAAAATTCATAATTAAGCCAATGATTTACTGTGGCCTAAAACATTTATGGAACACTGCTCTTGAATATAATATTAAGTCAGATGAACCCACTCAAGAAAACCAAATTTATTATTCTTTATTCACATGAGTTTGTCTGTTTTCCCAAAACATATTAGACATTTTGATAATGCAGATACCATGGCTTTGTTTTTTATAATTTCAGTTATTTCCAAACATAAAAGTTCACACCCTTAAAGAGAAATATTTGGGCCACAAAGAACTATTGTCAGGCAGCCTAAATAATAATATAAAAATTATTGCCCCAAGTCAATTAGTAGAAATGCAAAGTCAGTGGGTGTAGATTCCCATCCATGTTTACCAATGTATAAAGAATTACCTGGAAGTGATATAGCAGTTTTGACAGAGGTCATCTTAGGATATTAAAATTATAAATAATTTATTTTTAATTGCATTATCCTGTACTTTCCAAACTTTCTGCAAGAACTCCATGTAACTTCTTTCATCAAGAAAAAGCACAATACATATCTTATACATACAGTTGTAATATGCTGCAAACCCTGAAGGCAACTTCAAATCACAAGTTACAACAGTGCTTGGCTCAAGAAAGCATCAATGAACTAAATGCAATGCTTCCAAGCTACAACTTTTGAAGGGCACAACCCTCATTTAGATGTACAACTTCCAATGTGTTTGTTTTTCAAAAAAAAAAAATCACTCTCCATTAACTCAGGGCCACCCTGTATAATGTCATCGCATCTGTGCCAGTGGCAGCTAAGCATTGTAATGCAAACCTTCCGGTATATGCAGTCACCAACCCCAGTGGACACAACCTACGACAGGCCTGCACTGTGCCAAATGCCTTTCTGCTACATTGGGTCACAGTCCAGAGCAAGGCCCCAGTGGATTGCATTTGAAAAGCCCCACTCCAAGTGAGACACCCTCTAACAGAGAAGAAGAAAAGGCATGACCCCATCTGCAATGTAATTTCTTGTGTTCTCTATTACAAGATATCCGAGAAAAATGGCAAGAAACAACAATAGCAGTAACTGTGGCTATAATGTCAAGAACACTCCAGACATTTCAGGTACTGTAAGCAAATGGGAACCTTTGCTCCTTTCTCTGAGACCAACTGGCCCTGGGTGCAAACTACTTTAAGAAGTCACCACTGGTACTTATCAGCCAGTGGGCTAGCTGAGAAAGTAGAGCGAGGTAGGGCCTCCCCAACAAGAAAAGGGTAAGGGTCTTGGAATAAAGAAAAGGGAACACTTGGATTCCTGCAATGAGTCCTTAAAATCTCCAGCAAATCACTTCCTTCTTACAGGAACCAAATGTACTGTTCCTTAATGCCTCATATTTGTTTTTTATAATTTCAGTTATTTGTCCAGTTGATGACATCATCTCTTTCAGTCTTCCTGATGTGGAATAGCCCAGAATATTCAATAAGGACAACAAGTTTTGTAAACTGTTGAGAAAGAGGGGAAAGAGGAAAAAAATAAATGATTACCATTGCTTCCAAGCATGTTTGCAGCAAATTGCTTGTAAAGGCATCTCTTCATTCCATGATGTAACCCAGAAATATCTTGGGTCCACGGAGGCTTCAAGGGACCCCGAGGGGTAGAACAGGAATAATTGAATTGAACCTTCCAGTTTAATTGTTTTTAATCTATAAAAACTCTTAACAAAAGTATAAGATTCTAATGAAAACTGTCTGGGCAGAAAGAATTGACCCAAAAGAAGGGAGAGTACAACCCCCTGGCATGGTCAGCTCTTAAGCTTTAGCTAGGAAAGATGTTGAGCTGCTCTTCTATATTTAAGCGACAGCTCTGTAATCTGACTTTAAAAGACAGGAGATATAAATGAAGAGAATGGAGAAATGCTCCTTCTCCTCATGCAACCTACTCCTGCGAGTGAAGCAGAAGGCATGGGTGGAACCCCACTTGGGGCTCCTCGAGTGTTGGAGGGATGACAAGTGTCACAGAATGACCCATGAGATCTCTTTCTAACTAGCGCAGGAGCCAGGAGCCCTGATGGAGCCCTGAAGCTATGAGATGTTCTCTGTGGCAATCAAAGTCTTCCTACTGTGAAACATCTTTAAACTGCCCTATACCTCTCAAAAACTGACTCCTGAAAAGCACAACTATGCATCTGTAATGATGTAAGAGAAAACTGCTTTCCTGTGAAGGAACTAATCAGTCAATCACCAACTAACCTTTTAGAAAGAATTCATCTACACTTCATTGGGCAACCTGTCTATCTAAAAATCAGGAAAGCATCATGGGATGTGCCTGGTAATAGTTCAGCAGATGGCAGAACTTTAAATACAGAAAATGATCAACCAGCCAACAGTTTCTGAGCATATGTTCTTTGGAGACACAGTATTAGACTCTGGAGGCAATCAAGTGTAAAAGAGTTTCTACCTTTGGTAACTTTTGCATGATTATTGGGAAGATGACTTACTTATCAAAAATGAATACTTTAAAATGTTACATTTTGCCGGGCATGATGGTGCACACCTGTAGTCCCAGCACTTGGGAAGCTGAGGCAGGAGGATCAGTGGGAGTTCGAGACCAGCCTGGGCTACAAAAGTGAGCTCAAGGCCAGCCTGAACTACATAGCAAGATCCTGTCTCAAAAAGACAAAAAAAAAAGTTACATTTTACCTTCTATATATTTTGATCTTACAATCACTTTCACATAAATCAACCTTCATATGACCTTATAAAGTCTGCATTAATCACTCTGTCACGAAATCAAGTAATATAAAATGACAGCACAAGAGGCGCCCTAACACAGAAGATGGTAATGGACAAATGTAGAGTATGGGTAATTTAAGCCACAGGCCTGGGCTTCACAAAGGAAATAGACACCAGAGTTGTATAAATGTCAGTATTTAAAGACAAGAGAAAACAAATAAGGGCATTTAAGTCAGAGATAGTAGCGAGACTAGAATCAAATATTTAGCTACATAACAACAACTAACTAACCAAACAACAGAAGACCTGGGACTTGTGCAAAATGCAAGATGTGTGGCCATTTTAATCTCACATTATGACCCAGAATGAATTCCCAGAGAAGAGCACTAGATATAAGAGTTCTTTGTCAAACCAATTCACCAATCTTACCTGGACACATATGTCAGTCTTATACAACACAGCATACAAAGATTACTATCCACAAGAGTTGCAAAGGGTTGAGTGAACATCAGAAGAGATTATGTTGGAAAGCTTAGCAAGACATCTAGACCCTGAGACATGCTGCTTAGTCATTGCTACACATTCAGCACCACTGACTGCCCTTAGGATTTTTAATTAGTCCTTTCTCCCTCGCTCTGCTAAGAGAGACAGAGAGGAAAGAGGAGAAGGAGATAGGGATGGAAAAGGAGGAGATGGAGAAGAAGGGGGGAAAAAGAGGGTAGGAAGGAAAGAAAGTGGGAGGGAGGGAGGGAGGGAGGGAGGGAGGGAGGGAAAAAGAAAATTCTAAGCACATGTAGATATTGTGTAGTTTATTTATCATTCCACAGGTATCCAAAAATCTCTCACGAAATTCGTCACTGTAGTGTGAAATAGAATTACTGATAAAATCTAGAATGTTCTCAGGTCTGGTAATAAAGCTTATTCCCTGGATATTTTTGAACAGGTGGGTTCAAACAAAGTTGGCAAATAAAGAAAAAAATCAAAGACTGAAAAGAAATTGTAATATTTTACTCTAACACATCGTTCATTGACTTTAAGATTTGTCCAAACTGCATTAAACTGGAAAGTGAGCATGTGCCCATACAATGCAAATTCTAAGCCAGCTACTTAAAGCTCATGGCCTGAACTTCAGGGCCAGCCACTTATCCGTGCTCTTTCTGTAACCAGCAGTACTTATTTCCCATCGTACGCTTCCTCTGCTGCACCACAGAGGCTGCCTGGATACACCTCCAGAGTGCAGCTGCTAAGTTTCCCTGGAGAAGTCAAGCTCTGAGCAGCCATCTTATCCAGATGGATCTTACTCTCCAGATCAAATCCTATCACCCACTCTCTCATCCCCTTGACCTACTTCTGAGAAATGTGCACTGGGAGCCAGAAAGGATAACTGAGCAGTGCCCTCCCGACCCCTGCACAGATCCGTCTGCATTCTGCAGTGTAATCCTCCAAGAAGCTGAGCAAGGAGATGTTCCAAACATAGTGGGTGATCCCATTATGAAAATTCAAAGAAATAAAATGAACATCATGGTTCCTTATATAAGTCAGTATTCCAAAATTCAAAATACCATTCCATCTGGAAGACGAGATAGGATGCATCTATGCCGTGTGTGTGTGTGTGTGTGTGTGTGTGTGTGTGTGTGTGTATGTGTGTGTGTATGTGTGTGTGTGAAAGTCTTAAAAAGATATCAGTACTGTGATTGGATGTCTCAAATTTTTATGTCCCTATGTGCTATCATCTAGCTTCTTCCCTGTAGGAGAGATGCTGCCCGCTGCTTGGATTATGTACCATGTAATGTCCAGTAACTCCATTTCTTGATCTCCTTTTCAGAGATTACCAACAAGAATGTTGAGAGTGAAAGAGAACTCCATGTCTAACCTCCAAATCCAGTACCACTATTATGCTGGTTCCACAGCTCTATAAGAGAGCCCTCTTGTAGATTACAGAAAACAATATTGGCTTAGAAGTGAAGAGTCTCATCCCTAAGGAAATGGATTCTAGTGACCTACTTGGGTGGGAGAAATGATGATTAAATGTTTAATATTTATTGAGCATCTGCAGTGATCTATGTCCTGTTCAGAGCACAGAAGAGGAGGCATAACTTCTCTTTCAATCAGGTTAATGAGGAATTGATTTTTGAAGCTTTTTAAAAACACAAAGTATGATGCCAGTGTTAAACACCAATCGTATTGGGAGTGGTGCTCACCTAGCTGTCTGCTAGGGAAAATGTGAACAATCAATAGCAGATCTATAACTCTTCCCGAGGGTGGTATTAGAGTGCTTTCTCCCTTAGCAGCATGTGCAAAGACTCACAATGTCTTTGATCAAAACTGTGTAAAGCATCAGAAGAGAATGCAGAGACTTCCCATAAGTAAATGATCAAGAAATGGGATACGACAGAATCTAGACAGGATACATAGGTCACAGAGCAAGCAGAAGTTTCTGTTGGAGACTTTTACAAAATACATTTCATGATTTCTTAAAGACAACTGAGCCACCTGGTGTTAGCAAGTTGACAGCCAAAGTTCCTCTTTCTTTGACTTGCTCAGAAGGCACAGGAAGCCCCTCCCAAATGACCCCCAGCCCACAGCTAGCCAATATCCACTGCAGTGGCAGCAGACTCTGCTTTGAACTGCTTGACCACAAATACCCCCAAATATAATTTAGGGAGTACACAAGAGGACATTCTGTGTTATCTGTGTCTGACTCAGCTCGTATAAATTCAGATGAGACACAGACCCAGGCTGGTAACACTGGCAAGTCTAGGTGAGATGTGAACCTACCTGATAACAAAAATAAAACTACTAAGACCTATTAGTTACTGGAGACTTAGTATATGCCAGACTCTGTGTGACATCTTACCCATCCTGTCTCATTTAATCCACACAACATATAGACAAGAAAATGATGGTCACAGAGAAGCAAACTGTAAATGTCTGCAATTGGATTCCAGGCCCAGGATTTGAGACTTTGGGTTCTGCTTTTCTATTCATGTGCCATAGGCCTTTAATAACTGTGGCTCCGATGTACTGAACCCCAATATATGTCCCATGCTTAATGACAGCTGGATTATACATGTCATCTCAAAGCCCAGGCAGTGAGGGGAGTCATTCAGCCGCTCTT
>PVKN010016233.1:0-17999 GCA_004027915.1 Capromys pilorides
CGCCCCGCCCCACCTATCCGCCCCCTGATGTCCGCCCCCTCCGCTGTCCATCACGCTTGACCCAGCTCCGCACGGTTTAAGGGTTCCTTGAGCTGAGGCAGAGCCACCGCTCACCTCGCCCCTGACGTCGCACTCGCAGCTATTGATCAAGCTTAATATCGCCCGGCGCGGCTTCAAGTGTTGGCCCCTGAGCAGAACCTGTCCGCCCCTCCGCTTCTGACGTCACGAATCTGCCGTCAATCACTCTAGGCCCCGCCCCAAGCAGCTGGCACAATTCCCGGAGAAAAGGAGGAGCCACAGCAGATCCCGCCCCTGGTGTTAGGACCTTGCTCCGCCCTCACGCTTGGCCCCGCCCCGCGGGGGCTGCTGCTGTAGTCGTGGGGTGGAGGAGGAGGAGCCGATGCCGACCCCGCCCCTAACGTCACACCCTGCGCTGTCCCTCACGCTCGGCCCCGCCCCACGCGGCTGCGGTAGTTCTGAGAGGCAGGTGTTGGTTCCCCTACCACTGCCAATAACACCGGACCCTGGGACCCTGCCAGCCATGACTTCGGCCCCTGCGGGTAAGGACGCGCGCGGGACGGCGGGAGGGCAGCCGGGGACGCTCCCACCGCGCGGCTGACTGACTTTCCTGCTTGTCCCCAGAGGTGGAGACCCGGCAGAAGCTACTGCGCACTGTGAAGAAGGAGGTAGGTGCAGGTGACCTCGGGACCTGGGCGACCCGGCCAGCGGCGGAGGGGGGCGACCGAGGCTCCGCGGAGAGGCAGCCACCTCAGGGGCGGGCTTCCCTGGTGGGCGTTGCTTCCCGCAGGCCTGAAGGCAACTGGAGTTTGGGGTGGGTGAAGGGGAGGGGGTCCAGGAGCTTGGGTGGGGGAGGGGAACCTCGGCGTTTTTAAACTGTGCAGAGGCGGAGACAGCTAGAAGGCCCCTCCCCTAGGCGTGGCATAGCGGGCGGCCTGTAGGTGGGACTCAATGAGAGATCTTCCTTTAGTGTTTACAGCCATTGCCCACCCAGGTTGTTGCAGAGGAGGGGGGAGTTTATAGTGACCGGGGCAGGAATAGCATTTGGGTGCCTCTACGGCGTGAGCAGGTGTATACGCACGCACCTGTGGCTGTGTGTGCGTAATGTATGTGCATCTCTCTGGAGATATCCAAGTTAATCTCTGTCATGTGATCTGTATGTGTGTATAATTTTCTGAGCGTGAACCTATGTATGTTTATGTGACACATCCGTGTGCATGAACGTATAAGGCTAAGGCAGTGATCATGTGTGTGTTTATGTTGTCTCTTCGCCTCCTTCAGCCTGAGACACTTGCTGTCGTCTGCATCTTTTGAATCTTCTGCCCAGGAACCCTGCATGGCTGTAGACCCTTTGCCCAAGCCTGCTTCCAGAGCTTGACTTGCTGTCCGTTCGTGAACGTGTGTTATAGTTGGCACCACTGAAATATAGAGAAGCCCTTTCTTGCAGCGGGCAGCCAGCCAGAAAAGGCAGCCTCCAGCCTGGAACCTGTTGCTGCCCCACCCTCCATGGGAAACATGTATAGAGTTAGTGTTTATATGTTTCTCTGTGTGTCATGTCCCTTTTTATTTAAAGAAACAACTCTAGAGCTAACTAAACTCTCTGGCATTTTTTAAATAATGAGACATGCAAGATATATATCGTCCTCAGAAAGCCTGGAACTTTTCATCTCAGCCCTTCTTTTTAATGAAATGGTTGTTCAATAGAGGAGGCAGCTGTGGACCGAAGAGTAGCAGCAAGTCATCTAGGGAAGGTTCTGGCCAAATTCCTGGATCCCTTAGAGCCCTGCACAAGTCCAAGACTTAGTTTCCCCAACTATAGAAGGAAGCAGTAGTCCTGGTTTCCCAGATCTGGTGCGTGTCAGTCTAGGATGGGCTGCTGAGCAGGCATTGCTCCTAGTACCCAGAGGGTTGGGCCTGTCTCCTAGGAGCAGCCTGTAGGGCTTGGAAGGAACTTTCTCCTGGCTTGGAGGCTGAAGCCAGCTCCTAATCAGCTAGACCTCTTGTTACCATATGTGTTGCCTGAGATGGGTAGATGAAGAACCTTGCTAGAGGCAGATATGTTAAATTTCAGATGTAGAATCCAAAAGCAAGTTTCTTGATTGCAAATTCTTAGCTGTTTTTAAATTTTTAATTTATTGAGGCCAATTATTTCACTAACGATAGCTTCTGTGTAGAGGGGGCAGCTATATGCCTTGCCTTGAGTACACATTAACCTTATAAAGTGAGTGGAGTTGACTTCATTATGTAGACAAGGAAACTGAGATCATAGATCCTGGGGAGGATCACTAAACCAAGAAGGGGCAAAGTCAGGATTTATCTTCCAGGTCAATCTGGCACCAGAGCCAAGCTTAGCTACAAAATATGCCCACCCATGCCTATACAGTGCCACAGTCTTGGGATGTGTTGGTGACATAATCTTCATTGTATGAAAATATCATGGAGCAGAGAGAGTTGGGCTTGTTTCTAGGACACAGAATAGGTGCAGGGGACAGGTTCAAGTCTGACATTTTTGAGCTCCCTCATGAGCACTAGGTGCCCCTGAGAGCTTACATCTGTGCCCTCCAAAGCACACATCTCCTGTCCATTCCTTCTTTTGCTCACCTCTGGGAACAGCAGGATTTGAGGGGTGGGATTCCTCCAGTGTTAGAGAGCTCATCTCCAAGAGGATGTGATAGCTTTTGCCTAGAAATCTAAGAATCACATCACTTCTTATTTCAACCCTCAAGGTTCAGAGGAGTCACATCTCCCCTCTCATAGCCTCACCCTCCTTTATGGAAGGAGTCAGCCTCTGTCTTAAGATAAGTCAGGCATATCTATAAGCTTGGTCTGAGCCACTGCAGCCACCAGAAGAAGGAGAGAGGCCATGGTCTGTAAGCTGTGTCCCGTGCTGATGTAGGAAGCCATCAGGACCCAGTGCCCAGGCGGCAGGGCAAGTAGGTGTTTGGTTGAGGCTGGAGATGTGACTGAGTGATAGGGTGCTTACTTCAGCACTTCCTAGCAGGCTCAAGGCCCTGGATTTGAACTCCAGCAACACACACACACACACACACACACACACACACACACACACACACAGAGCACCTGGACTCAGCCACAGGAGAGTCCAAATCCTAGATACAGTTCTGAGGATGTTTCTTTCCAGCACTGAGCCAACTGCTAGACACAGTGATAAATAAAACAGGCCTGGCTTCTGTCCCCCTAACACTGACATTTGGCTGCAGAAGACAGACTCTGGCAGAACCTTGAGTGAAATTAAGAGAAGATGCAGAGGGTCTAGAGCTGAGGTACTTGGCACCACAAGAATGCAAAATGGTCTGTGGTGCATGTTAGTCGTAGAGCACATGTAAGACCTGGGTTGCATCTCCACTATCAAGAAAAAAAGAATCACAGAACAGAAAGGAAATAAAAAGATGCATGGGAGGGCCAGCGAGATAGGTCAGCAGAAGCTCAGGGGCCAGGGTTCAATCCTTGGCATCGCGTGCATGCTGCACCAGCCCTGCCCCCAGGCGCACTGTGCTAGCAATCAAGTCCAGGTGTCCTGGCAAATGCCTGTAATCCCAGCATTAGGGAGGCTGAAAACAGAGATCACTATGAGTCCAAGCTGCGTAGTGAGACCCTGCACATACACACACACACACACAAATGCATGGAGCAAAGGAAGTTCTTTCCAAAGGCTATAATTTTTTGTTATTTTTGTTTGGGCACTAGGAAGTGAACTCAGGACCTTGCACTTACTGGGCAGGCGCTGTTCTGCTGAGCTATATCCCCAGCTCCCCAAGGATGTGATATTGAAGAACATATAAAAGATGAGCAGGCTGTGTAGGTAGTGGTGTGAGGTAGAGGGAGAGAAGGAAAAACCATTGTGGACAGCAGGAACTGTTTGTATAGAAGACTCTGGCTATAGGGAACAGGGTGGATTTGGAGGAACCCAGGTAGTTGGAGCAGAGAGAAAGAATTATGCTGGATGGTGCTCAGTCTCACCGAGCAAGAGCAAGAGACTGGGGATGAACAAAACTGGCAGCCTGGAAAGAAGAGAGTAGACTTGAAATTCAGTGCCTGTGAATTGTATGCCCTGGACAAGTAACTGTCTTTGTCTTTGCAAGGGCCTAAGTTTAGGTTTATTCATTTTGTGAATGAAGATTACTCACCCTGCAGTATAACCTCTGTGAAAGCACCCATCCTGTTTGCCTAAGCTTCTCCAGAGAAGAATGTGTGTGTGTGCATGTCTGTGTGTGTGTGTCTGTATGTGTTTCTGTCTTTCTGCCACCAAAGAAGAGCTGGAGACAGGGTGGCCTTGGTACGATTTCCTCCAGGTAACTCCATCCAGCTGCACCCTGGCTCCTTCCTTGCTCTTGTTGCCCTCCCTGCCATCTTTTAATTTTGTTTTGGTTCCTAGAGCTAGCGGGGACTGACTTCCTGTTGTCATGGCGACGGCCATTAAAGGAGCCAGCCACATGATACAGGTTGATAAAGGAAGCAAAGTGACTAACTGCCTTGTTTTCCTGCCACAGACTGGGCCTGGAGGGGGGAAGGCCAGTGTTTGTGGGCAGCAGTTGAGACCCCAGGAAGGGGGCAGGGAGAGGCAGCAAGTCCTGCAGGGGAAGCCACATTAGCTCTGTGAACTGAGCTGAAGCAGCCTTGACTGTGGAGCTATCATCACAGCTTAGAGCGAGGGCATCTGGGGAAGTGTGCCCCTGGGGTGTAAGGGGATGGGAGAGGAAATCAAGGCAGCTAACACTGGAGGGAAGGAAGCAACTGATGATGCTCTAACTCAGTGGTCTTAAAGAAGGTACAGCTCTTTCAAGCCCACTTCCTAGTTGGTTTGCCACATAATATAGTTTGCCCACATTTAATTTTACATTTTAGGTAGACTGTGGTGGTGCACGTCTGTAGTCCTAGCTACTTAGGAGGCTGCAGCAGGGGGATCACAAGTTGGAGGCTAATCTGAGCAAATTAGTGAGCTCTTGCCTCAAAATAAAAAGCGAAAGGAAAAAGGGTTAGGGCTATACCTAGAGCACTTGCCTAGCATTGGGGAGACCCACCAAAACAAACAAACAAAAACATTTCAGATGAGCAACAAATAAGTTTTCAGAATGAATGTGTAGTACTAAACCTGGCAACCTTACCCCAAAGCACATGTAGCAGTGTCTGGAAACATTTTGGTTGTGAGACTAAGCCAGTGTTGCTGCTCAGTATCCTATGATGACAGGACCATTGCTCTGCCACTGTCTTCACTCTGATCACCAAGAATTATCTGGCTGAAGTAACGGTACCATCCCTTATCTGAAATGTTTGGGATCAGAAAGTTGTGGGTATCCCCAGATTTTGATGTGTTTGTATGTGCATACTCATGGGGATGAGACCCAGATCTAGTGGTACTGCACTGGTACCTCCTACACACCGCATTTCTCCAGCCTGGAGCTAATTCTATGTAGTGTTGCCAGCATTTTGAATGTGATCCTTTGCCTGAGGTCACATGTGGAATCATCCCAAGTCACAGCCAAAATGTTTTTCAGTTTTTAGATTTTGGGATTAAGAATGTTCAACTAGTCCTGGGAAAGGTACAAACCTAGGATCAGCTGACAACTGATGGACCCAGTACCCACAATGGCCCTTTGTTTCTCCAACAGGTCTGATGTAGAAGTCCTTCTTTTTGATGCCTCTCCCTGCTTTTAAATTGTTTTGTATGCACATTTAGGGTCCAGAGGGACAGCAGGGGTGATGAGAAAAGGTTCTGGCTCTTCCGCTGTCATCAGGACAGACTTCAGTATGTCTCAGCATCTTTTCTGTGCAGTGGGCATAGGCTGTGGGAGGGACATTGGGCCCTGTGATGCCCAGGTCCTGCTTGCTTTGGGTTGTTGCTGGGTCCCAGGTACTGTGCCTGGGGCTTCCCGAGCATTGTCTCCATCCCTGCTGACAAAGTTCCAAGAGGGAAAAATCATTATCTCCTTGATTTGATCATGAAGATGTTAAGGCCCAGATATGTGAACAGTCAGCTCCAGGGTCACTTGGCCAATCCATGGAATAGCCAGGATTCTTCTGAGACAGGATCTTGTAACAGAGGACAGTCATAGGGAGCTGTGAACTTCAGACAAGACCTGGAAACACAGCTCAGGATTTCGTACATGGAGGGGAAGAAGATGAGGCAGGAAAACCCACTTACCTCAGCTGGTATGGCATTGTGACTGCCAGGCCATGGCACTTGGATTTGCCTCAACAGATAGCTGTAAGAGGTGCTATAGAAGACATGTGAGCAAGGGGAAGTTGGCTTTGAATTGTATTTGAGGAAGTTTCCCCTGATAGCAGTGAGCAGGGTGAACATTCTCTGCTAATTCTAATTAAAAGAAAACTTTCTTCTTACCTCTTTCTCCTTCCTCCCTTTCATTCTTCTATACATAATTAGACTATTATCTACAAATCATAAGGGGGGACTTACAGGTGAATGGTGTATCTTAAAGGTGACAAGCATTGTTGAAGCTCAGGAAAAACTGGAACGGGATGGGAGGGGCTTGCCGGAGGTTGTGGTCCTAGTGGTTTCTTGATAGGTGATACCTGAGAGGAGACCTAAAGAAAGGGAAGAATTGGAGTGGACATGGGCAGGAAAAGTGGTGGGAACACCAGTGAGGCCAGAGTGGAGTGAACAGGAGTAGAGGTTGCAGAAAGAACTGGGGGCTGATTGTGCAGGGCCTGGTGGCCCTTGAAAACTTTCACTTTTA
Source organism: Capromys pilorides (assembly GCA_004027915.1). Taxonomy (NCBI): domain Eukaryota; kingdom Metazoa; phylum Chordata; class Mammalia; order Rodentia; family Capromyidae; genus Capromys; species Capromys pilorides. The sequence goes on from PVKN010016233.1 coordinate 6,735, forward strand.
CTCTGGGTAAGATGGGAGCCCTGGGTGGGCATAGTGGTACATACCTGCAATCCCAGCACTCAGAATGTGAGGCAGAAGGATTGCCACAAGTTCAAGGCCACCCTGGGCCAGATAGTTCAAACCTATTTATACTGCATAGTGAGACCCTGTCTAGAGAAAAAAAAAAAAAAAATGGACATAGGAGTCCAAGTGGAGTTTTGAGTAGGTGGGGAATCTATAAATTTGCCTCAAGACAAGTGGGGAGGGAGCAAAGGCATTAGGTCATGAGGCCAGAGAGGAAATTTCTGCCTTATTTATTGGGCTTTAGGTTCTTAGGCTGGGAATCAGTCTCCTGCTCCCCCTCACCTAGGCTAAGTAATGAACCCAGATGTGCTTCCTATGACATGCATAGAGGAGAGCCAGGTGGCATGTAGAGGTTCTTAGAGGCCTGCAGGGTTGACTCAGACTGTAGGCCTGAGGGCTGGAATCCTCCTTGTGAAGATGCATTTTGATACTCTTTCAAGGCTTTGGCTTTGTTGGGTTTTAGAGGCTGTGGGAACTGCTGAACATCTGTATCAGGCATGGTGCGTTGGTTCTCTGTGGCCAGGGTAACAGAAAGAGCCTAGCTTTCTTGTGTGTCCCTTGCTATACAGCTCACGAGCAGCTCAAGGAGCCAGGGACCATCCAGTTGCAGGTCAGCAGGGAAGAAAGGGCATCAGTGTCCCCTTGTAGGCCCATGCTGTTGCAGATGCAGAATGCTGAGTGGGTTATGAGGGTGCCTGAGTCCTTCTTCCACTCCTGCCCCAGTACCTGTGTGACCTAGACAGTTGCATGGCTCTCAGAGCTTCTGCTTCTCTGATTCAGCTTGGCTGATGCCATTTTCTAAGAGTCAAATGTGCCCTGTTTTTCCCTGTCCTGAATTTACTGCATCTGAATTTAAGACTTAATAAAACTTGGTAGTTGATAAGGCTTTCTGTTCAAAGAAAATCAGAGCTTGACCAAAGCCTTAACAGAATAAACATTTTTTTCTTTTAAGGAAAAACAGCAGGTAGTGAGTCTTCCATAGAGGTGCAGTATTTAACTATCCCAGCACCCTGTGAAGTAAATACCTTCTCTTGGGTTAGTAAATACCAGATGGCAGCTAACCTGCCTAAGGTAATGGAAATTGTCAGTGTCACAGCATGGTGGTCTGGCTCCAAAAGCTTTATTTGTATTATTCTGGGAATAAACCCCAAAGCTCACACAGTCTTGAGCTGTTCTGGGGATGCAGAGTGGGACAGAGGCCAGGCTTTAGAATCAGACAACCCTGGCTGAAATATGGCTGTGCCTTTAGCAGCATGTGAACCTCTCACTTGATAGTCTCCCCATAGGTCCAGGGGCAGTAAGGGTGTGATCTCCCACAGCAGCCTGCCTGTGCTCTTACTACCTGGCAGTTGGTACTTCTCCGGAGGGCTCCATCTGTACAGCGCTCTGCTCATCGTGCTGGGAGTGAAATGGACTTGGTCACAGAAGGATACTTGACAGCATCCCTGGTCACAGTTGAATGTGCCAGTGCTCGTTCTAGGATCTTCTCTCCCCAGGGGAGCCCTGGGCTGGGGACACTGCAGCCCCGGAGGAGTGCTGTAGAATGAATGTCAGAAGGAAGTCCTTGAGATCTGAGAGATAGAACCCTATAGCTGGTTCTGGAGGGCTGAAGGGCTTGATTGGCTGCCTTCCTGTCTGGCTTCCCTCTCTGTCTGGTTGCTCATCATTCCCCAGAGATTGTCCCTGGGTTTGAGGAGCTCTGAACTCCTTGTGAGCCATCTGCCAGCAAAGTTGCTTTGACCCCAGGACTAAGGGGCTGTGAGTTCTAAATGCAGATAAGGCTCATGTATTTTTTTAATTTTTGGTGATCAGAAAATGGTGAATGAAGAGATCTTTATGCTTTTCTTCTTTTCACAGTTTTGCATTGGGATTATTAATATTTTTTAAAGGATAGCAACAGTAAAATATGCTTAATTAATAAGATATAATTATAGCAACTTCTACTTAATGCCAATCTAAATTGTATTTATCTCACTTAACCTACAAAGCAATCTTCTAAGTACAAGCAGCAGCTGGTGGGAAAATTGAAGCTCAGAGAAGTTAAGAAAATGAACCAGTGGAGAAGCAGAGGAACTGGATCCATTCCAAGTTAAATGCTAATAAAACAGTTTAGAATAGTGATAGCGAACCTTTAGCGCTTTCAGTGATAACAGCCTGCTGCAGCATGTGTACCATAGGTTCATCACCACTGGGCAATAAATAAATATGTAAACACAAAGGGGACAGAAAGGATAAAAAAATTGATTTATTTCAATGGGGAAGTTCGGAGTGATCAAACGTCAGGTACAGCTGTATCTGAGTATTCCAGTGATGCCATCAGGACACTTTTTCTCTCCATCTCTCTTATCTGTGGTTGTTAGTTTTAGGCTCAACACTCTCATTGGGGAGAAGGAGTGTCTCACAGCAGCTTTAGGGGCACAACATACCAGCTTGGCATCACAGCAAAAGAGAGAATATCCCCTTCTTGGTGGTTCTAGAGCAAGTCTTAGGATTAGGTCCCACTGACCCGTGCTGCTCTTGAGCCAGTCATGGTGACTTGGATGGCTCTGATTGGTCAGGCCTTGGATAAAGTCAGCCCTGTGGGTAAAGGATAGGAGAGGACAGTCAAGATGAGGTGGCAGCAAGGCAGGGACCTAGACACCAAGCAGACAAACCACAGGTGAGCCATCACATTGGTGAGGTTGTTCACATCTTCAACTCAGCCTCAGACAGTGATGAGAGCACAGGTGGGTCCCAGCCCTCTTGGAGCTACAGTCTAGAGAGGGGGAACCAACAGTGGGCAAGCCAACAGATGAAAAACTAATGCTGAGTCAGTATGGATGAGAAAGGGGAAGGATGGGCTGGCGTACAGTAGGGTGGGCTTCTCGGAGGAAGTGTTAACTGAGCTGATAGTTTGAAGTTGAAAAGGAGCCTGGGACTGTGCAGCAAGGTATTGAGAAAGGAAGTAGCTGGCAGCATTTGGGGAAAAATGGGGAGCAGAGAGTGAGGAGGAGAGGGATGGGAGACAGGTCAGACACAGACAGGGAGAGGTGACTCTGAGGACCCTGAGTGTTCCCTGGGACTTTCCTTGTGGAGATGGCAAGGAGGGCTTCTGAGTTGTCCCACCTGACACCTTTGTGAAGTCCCACAGCCCATTCCAGGTCATGCTGCACTGAGTCTGTGGAGTAGCTGGCTTGGAAGGAGGAGCTGCGCAGAAAGCTTGGGCTCCCTGCCTGCATCCTTCCTGGTGTTTAATGAGGAAAACATATTTGTCTCTTTTTGGATAGACTTTATTTATTTGCAGTACTATGAGGCAGGACTCATTGAACCCAGGCCCGTGCATGCTAGGCAAGAGATCTACAACTGAGCTGCACTCCCAGCTGTACTCTTGATTTTATTAGAGCAGCTCTAGGTTTGCAGCCAAATTGAACAGAAGGTATTAGAGACTTCCTGTAGTTCCCCATCATTGCACACGCACAGCCTCCTCTGCTGGCCTCTTCCCTCCATGGTGCATTTGTCATAATTAACAAACCTGCACTAGGAGCCTGTGTTTTATATTAAGGTTTGTGGTTGATATGCATTCTGTGCATTTGAGCCAGTGTATAATAACATGGACCCACCACTGTCACTGAGTACATTCAGTACCCTACCAATCCCTTGTGCTCTAGCTGTTTATCCCTGCTTCTTCCACCTCCTGGGAATGGCTGATATTTTTAACATCTCAGTAGTTTTCCCTTTACCAGAATGTTTACCTAAGTGTGCAGTCCTCTAGATTGGCTTCTTTTACTAATAGGCATTGAAATTGTGGCATTTCTTTTCATTAGCACAATTCTTGAGAACCTACCTGTGGCAGAGAGAAGGAGACCAGAAATGTTGTGTGCCAGGAGAGGTGGGCCATGGAAACCAGGAGCCCAGGGTGGAGTGGAGCTGGCAGGTGCTGCTAGCCGCTAGCTCTGGGAGCAGGGTGCTGGCTGTGCAACGGGCTGAGGGTGCAACACACTGACTACCTGGCTACCCTGCTGCTAGAGTCTACCTGAGGCAACCTAGGGCATCTGAGCAGCAAGTCTTGATTCAAATCCTAGCCTCTCCACAGGCCTGATGACACTTCTGTGAATGTTGGGCTGTGTGGACAAACCTCACCTATAGAAAGCATCCAGAGGTGTTTGTTGAATGAAGAATCACTTTGCTGTGTGTCAGGCTTGGTGTGGGATCACCAAGCCTGGGTTTGGAATCCCACCCTCCGACTCTCAGGTTGTGTGTTCTGTGGCAAGTCACTTAACCTAGTCAGGATTCAGTTTCCTCATCTGTAAAATGAAACTGGACCCACCTCTTAACTACCATGAAGATTAGATGTAGTCATCCCTTAAACTTAGCACCAGCACACAATAAACACTCTGCATGTACACACTGGTTATTTCTATTTCAAACAAGTGATCAGAGCTCTTAACTGTGCAATGGCTATTGCATTAAATGCTTGAAATGCACAGTGCCCTCTTCAGTATTAAAGGACATGGATTCCAAGGCACGCTGAAGCACACAATCCATGAGTGTTCAAATCCTTCATAGAAAATAGTGTAGCTGTGTGTAGGACCTGTGTTCATTCTGCTATACAAAGATGTATACTGCATCATCTCTGGGTTACTTATAGTATAATAGAAATAGTTGTTTAGCCAGGTGTGGTGGCACATGCCTATAATCCCAGAACTTGGGAGGCTGAGGCAGGAGTATCGGTGTGAGTTCAAGACCAGCCTGGGCTACAAAAGTGAGCTCAAGGCCATCCTAAACTGCATAGCAAGACCCTGTCTCAAAAAGAAAAAAAATAGTTGTTATACTGAAGCATGTAGGGAATAATGTACATGTTTGTGAAAGTGATGGGCAGTTGAATCTGCAGATGTAGAACCCTCATATGTGAAGGGTTGACTAGTCATCTTATACCTGTGGGACAAATTAGTGTTAACTCATTGTCTTAGTTACTTTTTACTCGTTGCTGGGACAAATACCCGATACTCAAAATGAAGGAAGGAAAGATTTATTTAGCTCACAGTTACTGGAGGTTTCAGTTCATATTCGGCTGGCCCAAGGCTGAGTACAACAGGGCAGAGAGCATCCAGTTCATGGCGGCAGAACAGCAACAATGATGACAGAGGCAACCGACCAACCCGGGCAGCAGAGAGCAACAGCAGAAGTCTGTCTCTCTGTCTCTCTTTATATTATATTCAGGCTCTCCACCTCAGCCTATCCACCTTAAGCTACACCCATAAACCCAGAAGTACTCATACCCATAGTCCTATCAGTACTAAAACACATAATCCCAGTGGATCATGATGAGTGAAGTCTCAAACTCCACCCCATGATTGCATGAGGCTTTGGGAGGATGACTAGACATAAACCATAACACCCATGTTGCTGTTGGAAAAGCTGAGGCTCAGAGAAAGAACATGGAATGTCCAAGATCTTGTGTGCAAGATCTGGAATTCTGGAAGTTGTATTCCAGAATCAAGTGCTCATATCCTAGTAGTAGCAAGGGTCCTACCTACTAGGAGCTCATGAAAACTTTGGTGTGTGGCCCAGGAGGGGATGAGGAGAGTGCATGTGATTTGGTCCTGGAGGACTGGGGTATTTTTTCCAGAGCTGAAGATGGTAATAGGTGTAGATGGGGATTGAGTGAGGGGCCTCAAGAGCCAAGGCCAGATGGTGGGATCACTTGGGTCACACAGAAGGAATGGCAAGTGCAGATGAGCTCAGGATGCAAAGGTGGAGAAGACAAGATTCAGCAGGAAGGGAAGATTGGCCCACACCATGGAAACAGTCACTATCTGCAGAGTGAGTGACTCCCTCCCTCCTGCTCTCTTTACCCGCCTCCCTCCTTGAAGTCTGTCTGTGTGAGTCTTGGAGCTTCCTAAAATACTCCAGTTCCCACCCCCACCAGTCCCTCCCATCTGACACCTCCTGTGTGCCTCACCCATAACAAATTTAAAAATTAACAGCTGCCAACTCTTTCCATATAGTGCTTTTCCCTGCCACATTGTCTTTACATCTGTTCCTTTGGTGAGCTCCAGGACAGTTCTGTGGAGGCAGTTGCAAGGCCAGGAGGGCAGATTTTTCTCTCTGCTTTAGAGCTAAAGAAATTAAGAGAATTAACTTCTACTTGTATTTTCCATTTTGCATAGTCACCACCTCCAGCAAGCCCTCCCTTACCTCCTCTTCTGTTGTTCTCATTGAGCCGCATTCTTTGCCACAGAAAACTGGTCTCTTATTGTCAGCTACCCTTCATGTGGCTTAGTTTATGTCTTTCATCCCTCTGGCCACATGGCAGCACTGCAAAGATACTGAGTGACTTAATGATACCAGCTCATGTGATAAGCGCCTGGAAGGAGGTGCTAACGGAACATATGGAAAAGCAGCATACTGTCTACCCTGCCTGGAGAACTCAGGGAAGCTTCCAGAAGGAGGTGATGTCTTGGCTGAAGTTTGCAGCCTGAGATGCAGGCAGCTAGCTGGGCATCTGGTTGAAGACACTGAAGATAAGGCGTGGTGATACCACCTTTGAGAACCTGGCCTTAAAGGGCGATAGAGATGCTGGCCTGGGAAGGGGTTTATACCAGTCTTGAGAACCTGAGATACCCTTGAGCAGGCAGACTGGTATCCCTGCCTTCTGCCAGCCCCTTTCTTTATTGATTGCCAAGAAGCCTTTAAGTCACTCCACACAAACATACTTGCTCTACATGCCGTGGTTTATTTTTTATTCCACCCTGTAGTGCCCTCTTGGCATCCCAATTTAGCCATTGCACCCTCTTCTGGTTTCTTATAGTTGAGTCAGGACACCTGGGGCCACATCCGACAAACAGGTGACACTGGCTCAGCATTACCCTCTGTCCCATCACTTCTGCCAGGTGTCAGCCACCTGAGATGCAGGTGGAGCATAGAGCAGTGGCCTGAGTGTAAATACAGTGACCTAGAGGAACAGTGCACAGCTCTGGTGACTTTAGCTTAGGCCTACTTTCTGGGTGCCACCAGGCCTGCATTTAGCATTTTTGACCAGGGCTCCATATGGGCTAAGTCCAACCTGCTATATTCACCTTTAAGCTGCACATAGTTTTGTTTTTATTTTATTTTTTTAATTTTGAAAGGGTTGTGAATGCAAGAGAGGTTATGTGACCTAAACTATGTGTGGCCTGAAAATAGCCTTGTGAGATTGAATAAGTAAAAATAATTTGCCAGACATAACTAATAAAAATTCATGATGCCTAGTTAAATTTGAGTTTTAGAGAAACAGCAGTACCGCATGTAATACTCCATGCAGTAGTAGAGACATACTTTTACTAAAAATGGCCCTTTATCTGAAATTTAGATTTATAGCCATCCTATATTTTCTCTGACTGTCCTACCCCAAACCCTGAGATACTTGTTAATCTAATCTTTTGTAGGAAGGCTCTGGCTTCAGCCTTGCATGTGTCTCTGGGATCCAGAAGGAAAGAAGTCTAGGACACTGCCTGGCCAGAGCGCCCCAAGCATTAGCTGCTGCTATTAATGTAATCAGCGTGACTCATCAACATATATTGAGCACCTGCTGTGATAGGTCAAGGTCTTCCTGGGAGAGATGGGCATTAGACTCATAAACCCCAAACTGTGTGAAGAGGTGGGTTTAGATACAGTAAGTCCTGAGGGCAAGGGCAAGCAGGGTGGAAGAATAGCAGCAGACAGGGCAAGCTCTTCTGCAGAGGGACATGAGAATGGATCCTGAGTGAAAGTGGGAGGGACAAGGCATCTGGGGCTGTCACCTACCTGGCATGAGCCTGGCTGCCTGCACATGCTACAGCACCCAAGAAAGATGATGTGAGTACTGTCCCTATTTCACAGTGAGGAAACTGAGGCCTGGGGTCACCCCACAAATGACAGAGCTGGAGTCTGACCTCCCACTTGTGTCCCTAGAATGCCTCCTGATTTGGTGCCAGCTGTGTGCTTGAGTCGAGTCATGTTGGCAGTCCTCCACCTGCATTTTTCTTAATCCTTATGACAGCTCTGCTTCCTGGGGCGTTCCTGTCCTATCTGGGACTTAGAGGAATAAATACAGCCTGATGTGGGGAGGCAGGGAAGTGTAGTGAGGTGATCGGTAAGGTGGCAGGTTTTAAGTAGCAGCTTAAGGGTATGTCCTATGGGCCGGTAGCATGTGTGAAGAAGGGAGAAGACAGGGCAGGCCAAGGAGCTCCAGGGATCCCCTTTCTTGCTTCACAGACTGGCCCTGATTTCCCTGTCTGGGCTGACTCCCTCCTCAGATTAATTCTCCTTTCATGCTGTTTAAATATTTGCAGGTGGAGGAAGGCAGGCAGGGTAGGGCTGGGTGGGTGGGCCCAATGCTTACAGGCTGGACATGAAAGAAGCTGCTTGGCCCTACATGGCCTGTAGGCAGGAACTCTGAGAAGATGGCCTTATGCTGAGGGGCTCCCAAGCAGCTGGCCCATGAGCACCACTGTGGACCTGGCTGGGAGATTCCATGTCCTCTCAGGAGTGCTGCCATTTGTAGGGTCCCTGCTGCATGTGAGAGACTCTCCACATTACCAGTCCTTATATCACCTATAGAAGGTCAAGATGCTATTGTCATCTTCTCCATCAATGCCAGAACTTCTGAGCTCTTAGCCTCTCTCAGCAGCCTCCTGACACCTTGTTCTTCAAGTAGTGAACTGATTCTAAAGCTCCCCTTCATGGAGGAATGCAGGTTGATGTAGCAGGCACCCTTGGAATGGAATCTAGAGAGATACAAATACTTCCCAACCACTCTGATCTTTGAGACAACCCTAGAAAGACCCTCAGGATGGGTTGGAAGTCTTGTCATGGAAACCCTGGTCTCATGACTTCCAGTTCAGTGTTCCATTCAGTTCCCACATTAGGGACCTGAGGGATCCCTTCCTAGAGGTTCCTAGCACCTTGACTTTCCAGATGGTTGACTGGGGCTAGCAGTACAGTTTTAAGTCAAGACATTAGAAAGCCTAGGTCTGACTTTTTCTACCAACGTGACTGGAAAGACTACATAGACCTAAGCTTTAATTATACTTGGTTTTTTGTGGGGATGCTGTGAATCAAAACCAGGGCTTTTCCAGTGCTAACCACAGCTCTGCTCCCAGCACTATGCATCCTTAGAATGAAGGTAGTAATGCTGCCAAAGGATTGCATGAGGTATTCGGTCCCAAGCACATGGTTCATAGTAGGTGTTGAGTAAACCTTTTTTCTCACCTTCTGGGGGATAGCAAAAGCATCTGACTTGAAATGGCCTTTGGATTCTGGAAACAAGGCCCTGACCTGCCATCTTCTGTATCTGCATAACGACTCAGTCTTGCTGGGATTGTAATACTTACATACAGGCCCTGAAATATAATGAGTGCTCAAAAATAGTGAACTTTGCCATCATAAAATTCCTACTGTGTCCAGGCACTGCTGCCTGTTCACATTTACATCCTTATGTAAGTGTGGTGAAGCCTCACTGCAACTCCAAAGGATCTACTTCACAGAAGAGCGCCCTGAGGTACAGAGGTGTGTGACCTGGCTGGTGAGTGAAGGCTGGTTTGTGTGGCCTGGAAGTGTGTCAGCATTCTTCTGTGTTCATAGAGCCTGGAAAGATTCCTGGGCTAAAGCTTAGAAAAACACTTAGGTTGCATTGAGCCAGAAACATGCCACTGCCACTGTCCCCAGACCATCTCAGGTTCCTCTGATTTGCATTCACCAAAGTAGGCAAAGACCAAGCCCACTTTGGGCACCTGAGAGGATGAGAATGAGTGGGCTAGATTTTGGCTTTCCCAAGCCATAGGTCCCCTGCCCTTACCCGCTGGTCTTGTCCATCCTATGTGGGCTCCACCTGAGAAGCTGAGTGAGCAGCAGCTTCTTCCTGCATGGAAACAGTGTGCACCTCTTTCTTCTCTGTGTGGGAGGCTGCCTCCTCCGTCACTAGTCATCAGCCCCTTTAATTTCTTCTCCTGGCCGCAGGCTGCAAGCCTGTTAATAACTTCTGGTGAGGTAATCTAGCCAGTTGCTGGGAGCCAGTGCAGGTGGGGAGGGGTCCTCATTTGCACCTGAATCTACATTTTCATTCCTCATCCTATCCCAGATCCATTCCAAGGATGAGAGGCTTAAAGCCAGACAGCCAGGGGCTCTTCACTACTGCCAGTTTCCCAGCTGTCTTACCTGGGGAGAAGGACTCAACTAAGTTTCCAGATTCACAGCCTTAAACACCAACTCCACTGTACAGGCTTTGGACTTGACACATTGTGTGTGCACAATCAGGATACCAATAGGAAATAGTTTCCCCAAACTGAATTCAAGAAGGCGAGTTTAATAAAAGCAGTATTGACTAAAGTAGGAAAAGGATGCTGGGAGTCTCCAAGGCAGGATGTAGCACCATGTTGCCATTGACATTGGGGGACTGGGAGTCATTAACACCCTTAGGTCTGAAAGGAGTGGGTGAGAGAAGTTACCAGAGGGGAGCTAGCTGTGTGTGGAAAGATCCAGGAAAAGATATCTGGTCGCTAAGTTCTAAAGAGCTTAAGACATTTCTGATTTCATATCTACCCTTTCATCCTCTAGTTTCCCTGTGTCCTCTTCCTTCCTCTCATATTGGTTTTTTGTTGTTGTTGTTGTTGTTGTTGCTGTTTTGTTTTATATATGTGGTCTAGGGTATCACTACACAGCTCAGACTCATAGTGATCCTCCTGTTTTCAGCCTCCCCAGCACAGGGATTACAGGTCGTGCCACCACCCCAGTCTCAGTGGCCAGCTCGACGTGCCTGGGGACGGGGCTAGCGCGGCGTGTAATATTGGAGATCAGACTCATATTCTCTTAAGACACTGTGAGCTAGCATATGTAAGAGTCACCTAGAAACCCAACATTGCAGGTTCAGTAGTTATACTAGGGACCAAGAATTTGTATTTCTGCTTCTGGAGGAGCTGGAGGGGAAAAGGAATCCTTCTCCACTGTTAGTGGGAGCGTGAACTGGTGCAACCACAGTGGAAATCAGCATAGAGATTCTCAGGAAAAACTAGGATTAGCGCTCCCATTTGATCTAGCTATTCCCCTGCCAGACATTTTCCCAGAAGGATTAAAAACATCATACCACAGAGATATATATTATGCAGTCACATTCATAGCAGCACAGTTTGTAACAGCTAGATCCTGGAAACAGCCCACATGTCCATCACCCAAGAAATGGATAAAAAATATGTGGTCTTTTTATAC
>PVKN010016234.1:0-17988 GCA_004027915.1 Capromys pilorides
TTTTCTTTTTGCAGCATACTATAAGGAAGGTCACATCAGCAATGCTGCGATTACAGAAGCTAGGATTTTATGGTATCTTCGGGTAGTAGTATTTACAATATTCATGAAGTAAAATATTTTCTTGTGAAAAAATATTGCTTAAATTGCCTGAAAATTGTTTTTTAAATGCTTTTTGAGGAGATCCATTTAAATTTTTATAAACTTATTACTGGGATTTTGTCCTTAAAGAATAAAATCTTGCAATGCTTTGAGTTTGAGAAAAAATAGAAATCTTGACTTTTAAAGGGCAAAGAACTTCCTGGGTGCAGGCTCCCGGTGCTCTATGAGAAGCGGAGCTCTGTCTCCTTGTCTGTCCCCTTCCCCGGGGTGGCTCTGCTCTGGTGCCACACACAGCCCAGTCCTTGTCGCGGGTCCTTTCTTGCGTTTCTTCTTTGTGGGCACGGGAGCCTCTCCTCTTCTTACTGGTTAAACACCAAAGTTATGCTCTGAGTTATATAGAATATAAAATTAGATATTGTCCCTGCCCAGTGGGCTCACAGTATCTCCAAATTTGCTTGTAAAATATGTCTACATATTGCATAACAGATGCACTTCAAGTGCTAAATGTCTGGAGATAAATCTATTATTGACTCCATCCTCTCAACCTTTCCAATTCCCTTTATCATTTGTCAGCTCCCGCCGTGTGCACTCCCAGGCAGATTGGTAATTGCGGAGCATGCTCTTTCCTTTTTTTTTTTTTTCAGAGGTGTCACAATCCAAATCATCCATATCAGAGCCTGGACTTGTCACCAGAGGCACTAATGATGGCTCTGACCCCCCAACCGCGGCCGCTGGCTTCCCCATTCCTGTAGTGCTCAAGCGACACCCGCATTTCTTCTGCTTTGTAGAAAAACTCAGTATCCTGTCCACTTTAAATGATTTTATAACTTGTCTTAAAAATATTCTTCCCTCTGGGCTAGAGGGACAGCTATTGAGCTGCGTACGGTGACAATACAGGAAAGACCTTGGCTGCCTTTTAACTGTGTGTTTTAATACACAGAGTTTTGTGTTTTTTCTTTTTGAATTTGCAGTTGTATGAGCACATCTTTGTGTTGGTGCGTTTGTGATGTACCTCTCTCCGTACACAGTGGTAGACAGAATTAGAAATGTGGGCACACACAAGATCACGTTCTTGAGAGGTGAGTGCGAGCCTCCATAATTACAGAGCTATTGCTTGGAGACATCGATGTGGAAGTCTTAATCTGTGAGGAAGTGGTTCTAGAGCATTATGAAGCTTAAAATCACCCCCTATTCTCTTGTTAATTTCAAGCTGTGGATCAATAGAGATAAATCTGCACAGAGTGGAGGGCTGAGATGTGCACGTCCTCAGCCTACAGGAGCACAATTTTTATCATTTTTAAATAAAAGAACAATTTTCTCTCTCCTAACAATCAAACAAGAAAAAATGGAGAAGTAAAACGTTCCCTTCTTCCCTTCCTTTTTTGTTTATTTCTGAGTCTTTTCTTCATTTCAAACGAGTTTTTAAACACATTTGGCAGCCAGCACCCCTAATCATTCAAAGAGTTGCATGACAGGGGAGCTGGCTGGAGCCCATCAGTTCTTTTAAAATGTATTAGTCTGTAACCACCTGTCCTCTCCCTTAAAATTTAAAGAGAAAAATATATATTTTGATGAAGGAATCAGCTTAATGGTTTTATAATGAGGCTTCGGGACACATACTTTAGCATATCTTATGGCTGAAGACCTTGTCAAAATGATGGAAATGGGCTCGTTTGTTCAAAGTTTGTCTCTTGGTAAAAATCATTTCTTTTATGACTGTGAACCTGTGTGGGGCAAATGGAATTGATCAACAGGAATGAATCTTTTCTATTGCTGGCTCTGTCTTTATAGCCCAAGGTGAAGTTGTATTTTGGTTTCCATGTTAGCGTTATGTTTTTGTCCACGGGGTAAAGTGCGCAGAATCTCATTGTTGTTACGCTCCTGTCAATAATTTCTTCTATGTTCATTGACTTTCCACCTCATAAAATATGGTTTGATCATTAAGATCCTCGTACCTGGCGATCCGTTTTGTACACCCCTAGTCTGGCTTCGCCCTGCCATGTAAATACACACTGCAGCGGCTGACCTCGCGGTCGTCACTGCAAGGGTGGTCGTGGAGTTCCGAGACCTGCGTTTTAAAGCTTAGAGTATCTGTAACCCTCAAGTAATTCGTAGCTTCCATAGATATTATGAGTCTTGCCCACAGTGCGAGCTGAAGCTATTTCATTTTAGAAGTATAGGAGAGAAAGCTTCAGGAGAAATAAAAGCTATTTCGATATAATGTCGCCCTTGTATTTTATTAAGTTGCCCAGCTGTTTCCTCTTCCAGAAAGTTTGAGACCCGCACAGGGGAGAGGGGCAGAGAGGACTCCAGGACTGGAGCCAAGGTCTCAGGGCTGCGGCTCAGCACCACGGCGGGGAGCGAGCCCCTGGGCCCCTGCCGGCCCGTGGAGATCCTGGAGACACCTGTGGCTGGGGAAGGCGGGCGGAGAACCACGGGGAAGGGCGCAGCGGCGTGGCCAGCCCGAAGATCACGGCGCAGGGCGCGGGTCGGAGCGGCAGAGGAAGGCGCCAGTTAGAAATCTTATCCGTAGCGTGCTTAAAGCTCGGTGTCCATCTTCTGAAATATTTCAGAAATTCCTCTGGGGCAGTCAGATTTTATTAATTTAGCGGAAGCTTCGTCGTCACCTATGTCCTGCGTGCGAGCTCAGGTCTGGCGTGCGCTGGGCGAGGTCGCAGCTTGCGGGGGTCATCGCGGAGCCAGCAAACCATGCCATGCACCTCGACTCTGTCTGGCCTTGGTCAATTCATGATTTTAGTAAAAGTAAGTTCGTCTGCAGCCGAGGGAAGGCACAGCGGTGCTGTGGGGTCCGGGTTAAGACCCGGCCTCGCCTGGCGAGTCTGAAGGAGCTAGGACTGGGACCCGAGGCTTGGGCAGAGCCACGGCCCGGCGGCGGCGGTGTCCACGTCCACGTTACAGGTGCAGCCGCGCGCTGCAGTGGCCCCGGAGCCCCCGCAGCTCCGCCTTGCGCGCGCTCGCAGGTGCAGCGCTGGGGGGTCCGGGCTTTGCGCACCGCAATGACTGTTCATTCCCAACCGCGCACGCCGGGCAGACCTCGCACGCAGCTCTCAGGAGCAGTAGTTTTGCTGTACATCTATAAACTTCAGCTTTCGGTTTAAAATCTCAGATGTTTCCATTTGCATTTAGCTAAAAATTGGCAAGAAGATGATCATCTCAGATCCAACTTTTTTAATGGAAAACTAATTTTGATTTATGGGGTGGCAAAAATATAAACATTTTAGATAAGTCTTTTGCCAATTTCTAGATAAAAAATGGTTTTAACTGTTAACTTTGGCCTTTTGAAGGATTATTTTTAACCGAACATGTCAATGTTTTCACCCTGTACTGCTTTTCCATGTGAAATCGCGCGTTTTACCTTGTTCTCTGCCGCAGCCCGGAGCCCTCCCTGGAGGCATCCGAGCTGTGTGCGCCCACAGGGGCGACCGCCCTCCGGGAAGCGCAGCCTCACCTCCTTACCATTTCATTTACAAGTGGTGTAATTGTGAGCCCATTGGCAAAAACAAGGAAACGCCTTTAAAATGAATTTAATAGAGCCCTGAGTCTTCTGGGAGGCGTGGTCACGCCTGGGCAGCGCAGCCAGGCGCCCGGGAGCCGCACGCGGCACCGCGCGCCGTGAGCGAAGCCCGCGGGAGGCAGCTGAGTTCCCGAGCGCCTTGCTTTAGGGTGCATTCTTCTCCTTCGCAGCACTTATTTTTTTTTTTTTATTAAGTAAATAAACACAAATGAAAATACTTTGTAAGTTTTAAAGGATGAATGATATGATCATTTCTACTTATCTCTCGCCTGAGCTCTGGACTGTTCCAGGCCAAGGAATCTTTGCACAAGTCCAACTCACGCTTTGTCTATTTCTTCTTAATTCTGTGCAGATTTCCCTCAGCAATATACATCAGCACCTGACCCTCGTAAGTCTTAGAAGTCAGTCTGATAAATAAATTTTAAGTTATTTGATTGTAAGTTTGAATTCCTCTCAAGAATAATATATTTGGGCTTAGTATTCACATTCAATCAGATGGCAGGCCTCGATGCAAGCCCTCTTAAATTTCTAATTGTGTATTTCACTTTTCCAAAATATGATGAAGTACTGGGGCTGGGGGAATAGCTCAGTAGAATAAGTGCTTCCCTGGCAAGTGCAAGGGCCTGAGTTCAATCCCGGGTTCAGTGGGGAAAAAAAATAAAAAAAAGTTTCATTAGCCAGGGAGATAGCTTAGTGTCATTAAGCTCCTGCCTCAGAAGTACAAGGTCCTGAGTTTGATGCCTGGTACCACAAGCATAAATAAAAATATCAATCAAAATATGATATACTATGTTTATGATATGAATAGGCACTTATTTATGTACATTCATCATATGTATTAAAAAGTATATATTAATTTAATTCATACACAGCATACATACATAATTTTCAACAAATTAGCAATATCTTAAGATGCATACTTAAGCACATATTTACACATATCTTAGTGTCTTGGGGGGTTTTTTGCTTCCTGTTTTAGCACATGTAGACACTGTGTAATGCGTGGTGAGGAAATTGAAGGGTCTTGCATATCTGTCCTCCCTGAAAGTTGTCTTGTCTTTGTGACAAGAATGAGTAAAATCATCTTTTCTGGCTATTTTGAAATATCCAATATATTATTTTTAGCTGCAGTCATCCTAGGAGGTAATAGAACATATATACATATTTTATCTATTATTTATATGCATATACATGATTTGTACAATTTTTAACAAGTTAGAAACTGTTAGAGTCTTTACTTAAATAGTATTAAAATTATAAGCACATGGCAACTTTCTGACAGCCTTATTGATGGATAGACAGGGTGCTCACCACAACATGCAACGGTGCCCAGCGCATTTTTGGAAGCTGCGTCAGGCAAGCGAGGCCCATCCGGCCACCACGGCCATGAGGGCAGCCCTCTCCACCCCAGGAATCCTTGCGTTCCATTCCCAGCCCTGCTCCTTCCTCAGGTGACTGTAGCTACGCCCTTTCTAGGGTTCTGGTTTCCTCAGCTCTCCCCTTTAGCTGCCTTCCGCTCCCTACAAGCCTGGAAGCTCCTTGAGATGGCCACAGGTTTGGTCACCAACACTCCATTTAGGACCCGGGAGGATGACTCGGGCTCCATTGGTTTGGAGAAAATTTCCATCCGCAGCAGCAAGGTCGAAGGGCTTGAGGGCAGGAGGCGGCGGAGGCCGGGTGCTGCGGGCGCTCCTCAGACCCCCGGGTCCCTGGGCTGCGCTGAGCGCGGTGGGCACTGCAGGTGTGCGGAGCGGGTGGCCGCCTGGCCCAGGGCGGTGTCTGAGCCTCCGCGAAGGCTGCTCCTGCGTTTGAATCCAGCCCTTCCACCTCCTGGGCCTTTCAGCTCGGGCACAGCGTTCACAAGTCTGCTCACGGCGGGGGAGGGCTGTGGCCAGGCTGGCGCAGCCCCGATGCCCGCACCGTGATTATCTGCTAGGACCCGGCCCAGGGAGCGGAGCAGGGCGGTCCCAACGAGGGTCTCTCTGGGCCCATTTGCCTCATCACTGTGAGCGCAGCGGCAACACGGGTCCCTCCTACAGAGGCCCGCTGGACTCCCGCGTAGGCGGCCGGCCCTGTCCACTCGGCGGGCCGAGCACGTGAGAAAGCCGCAGAGCACGGAGCGCGTGGCCTGCGCGTATTTGGTAAACACAGAAAAAATGTTTATTGCTATGATTTCTAGAATAGCACTGCAAATGAGAAGTCTAAATCAATTATCCGGATGATCCGAGTAGGAGCGTTGTAGCGGGCCTTCTTCTCAGCTTCTGGTGGACTCCGAGAAGGCGGCTAATTGGCAGGCTGCATGCATAATGCTCCACGGTTCCTGCTTCTCAGTCCCTGGGTGACTGACAACGACCGGGCTGGGGAGTGGTGCGCCTCACAGATTTTCACAAAATATCCAAGTCAGTTTGTATTCCTGTTTGTCACACTCTTCATAGAGACTTGAAGAAAGCACAACCCTGATGATTCCCCACAAGAGCCGTGTGTGTGTGTGTGTATGTGTGTGTGTGTTGCCATCAACATAATTGTGCCCAGCATAACTGAGTATTGTGGCACTTTATTTCATCTGTCTGGTAGGCATTTATAACCTCGTGGAGCTGCTATGTAAGGTTGAAAGGCCCTGGTCACGGTGCAACCTCTTACTCCTCTGTTCTGTGCTTATCTAGTGGTTTAAGCACACACGCACAACATACACACATATGCATATACACGCATGCACATATGCACACACACATGCATGCACACACATGCACATACACATATGCACACACATATGTATGTAGTATCACTGTGTCCAGCAGTGTGCTGTGACAGTGTCTACAGAGCCTGCAGATACAAAACTCTGACTCTCACATGGAGTTTAGAGTGAGGAAAAGTGTCACAGGCTACTAGTCCACCCTGCAGCTATTCAGTGAGAGAGCAAGGGTGGGGGGTGGCTTTGAAGGGAGGGGTGGGGCTGGAACCTCCCGCAGCCCCTCTATTTCTCTCGCCACCTTCTACCTCTGTTTTACTATTTTCTCTTATCATCTAGTGAGCCCAGAACTCCCCCCAAGTTACAATATTTTTTTTTGTAATTTTGCCATCTATTTTTAAATTAAAATATTTTCTTTAGACTCATTAAAAATAATTAGCTGGGAGTGCATAATTTACATAACTTCTGTCACACGTACCAGTGTCATTTTCTCATTACTTGGAACTGTACCTTTATCTTCTATTAACATCATCTGATTTAAGAAAAATAAAAAAAGAAACTAAATTTGTGTGCACAATTTCTTTGCATATATACAGTACAAATCAGGAGAAAGTGGAGAAAGGACACAAGAGATGCGGCAGCAAACCACAAGCCTCCCATGTCTATTGTCTCACGTCTTCAGTGTTTATATGGGAGGAAAGTTTTAAATATTTTAAAACAATAGAAGCATCAAACTCAGTCTGGGCAGGTAGCTCTCCTGACCATACCTGTTCTCTGACTAAACTATTTGCTGCTAAATTCAAGCATCGAGGTGGAAAGGGCAGTGACAGCTCATAACGGGTTAGTTCTAGAAGGGGCTCACTTGGGGCACCTCCTGAAACATCGTTCTGGGCAGCTCCCATCCCGACATGGCATCGGGGACAGCCAGGTGACAACTGACCGTCCTGTGCTGAGGGAGGCCAGGCCGTGGGAGGAGGGAAGTGAAGACGCCGCGGCAGAAGGCTTCGAGGTGCAGCTGCCGAGGTGAGCGCAGGACGCGCCGCCCCGTGTATGAGCTGCTAGTGCTCGTAAAACGGGAAGTGACGAGCAGGAGGCATTTTTAAAATTACAATAGCATTGGAAATATTACTTCCTCAATTAAATTTTTGAACTGTAACATGAGACATGGACCAGGTAAACAAACAAATAAATGAACGAACGGTGCCAGCAGCTAATTGTGCAAAACAAAGCCTGCGTGTGCTCCATCCGCCCCAGCTCCTCACTCCGCCTCTTACAGGCAGCCCCTGGTGCTTTCTGGTCCTCAGCTGTCCCTGCCGTCCACCCCCTGTGCAGTGCCCACGAAGGCAGTGCTGTGGCTTCCAAGTGGTGGCCGGGCAGCGGGCTGAAACCCTCCTACAACCCTTTCAGGCACCCTGTACATTTTCCACATTTCTGGGGCCTCATTTCATAAACCTACACTAAAAGTCATCCAAAATTGAACATATTGGAGGCAATCAGCCAAAAATCAAGACTCCACCATGCTGAGCATTAAGAGCCAAGAACAGTGACTGGGTGTCACGCGCAGAGCTGTGAAAACCCGGCCCATTCCGACCAAAAATAGATGCGCTGCCTCCCGTGCCCTGTAAACAGCAGATACCATACCCACTAAGTGTACGGCAGCGTGGGGAGTGAGCAGCCACTAAGCTAAAAGCGACCGCACGCCGTGCCACGTGGCCAGCCTGCAGGCTGAGGCGCAGGTGAGCTCCCCGGCTCACCTGTGATCCGTCACAGGCCACATTGTGGACCCACCATTCCGGACCCGCTGGGGAAGATGGACAGTTTTCAACTCGTGTCAGCCGTTCTGTGACTCGCAGCCAATAGGTCCAGGAGC
Source organism: Capromys pilorides (assembly GCA_004027915.1). NCBI lineage: Eukaryota > Metazoa > Chordata > Mammalia > Rodentia > Capromyidae > Capromys > Capromys pilorides. The sequence goes on from PVKN010016234.1 coordinate 8,194, forward strand.
AGTGAAATTGTCCGGCTTGCTCACACTCAGTGCTCCTCGAGGACATGGAGGGACGCATCTTGGTCTGGGACACACTTTCCACTCCTGGGGAAGAAAAACATCCACCAGGAAGGAAAGTGCTGCCTTAGAATCGCTCAGCCGGTGCTTCTGGAAGCGGTGTCGCGGTCACTGCTACCTTCTGTTACTTCTGAAAGTGGGTAGAAGTATTTGCAGAGAGTCCGCTGGGCTTTGGACTGAGCACACTCCTAATCCCTACCAGCAGCAGCAGGTAACGCGGTCCTGCAATGTCTGCTGCTTTTAGGTCATTCAGGCTGCACAAAACAGAGCGGTAAATGCTGCTCTGGGCCCTTCGCCTGTCTGCCGCCGTCCGTGCTTGGCACCGAGTGGGGAGATCCTGGCACTCCGCAGGCCATTCCGCAGAGCTGAGCCTCCTCCAGCCAGCTGATCAGCACTTCTTATTTCTTTAATGAAAGATCCCCCCTTATGTGGTATTTTTTATTCCAGAATTCAGCTAAGAATTCACTAAGATTTGATCTAGCTAACTACAGTGATAGGCTGTCTGTGATTGGCTGTCGTGGCCTAGGGCTATCGACGTACTTTCTACATATTCTAAACGTATTATTATTAGATGCTATTAATCAGATGACAAATTATACTCAATATTGTGCTATACCAAGCATTTATACATTCCATTTTACATTTACATTCTATGCTATACATCATACCAAATGCATGATAGTAGTTTATTTTATATTACATTTTCTATATATATGTTACATCATTATATAAATTGTTATATAATTATGAAATAACAGCAGTATATCCACTACTTAAACTTATGATCTCATGTTCACAGTCTCTTTCTTTAAGAATCAAATGCACTTAAGCATTGTTGGAGAACTTGACAAATTTGTAGCAGCGACATTTTAACATAAATATTGAACTGGAAAGTTCCAAGCTGGATCCATCCCACACCCGATAGCATGTTCTCACTAGTGGCGTGAATACCTTATGAAGGAATATGCTTTGTGTTTTAGTATGAACAAAGGAAATATTTTTGGGCAAGCATAAGAATGTTTTCCTGTGTATTTGTGTTAATTATAAGTCAAAAATCTTCAGGCACTGTTTTAACTTTATTGTATAGCAGCCTTCAAGAAAAACAGTATTTATTGTGAAAGATGATTGCAGTTTCAATAGCTGTTCCCTCTTATTACTTTAGGAAAACCATATATTTAGCAGATACCATACACACTAAGTTTAGTTCACTTGGCAACACTTTAACCAGCTTTTCCTTCATGATCTTTGTATTTAAAAAAAATCTCCAATAAGCTATAATTCACTGGACATGCTGAGTAATGACCATATATATCCTGTTTGAACAGAAAAGTATACAATTACAGATAAGATCAATTATTTTTTAAAAGGTAATGTACTAAAATGGTGTAGGAACAAAACCCACACTGGTCTTCTTTTTATCTGAAAACAGAAATTGCTAGAAACCAGAGGTGGCTGGGGGAGGAAACCTATCGAGAATTGGTTCCTGGGGAGAAATAGCTTTCATGGTGGCTTTACTAAAATGAAACAAAGGCAATGTAGCTAACACCAGACTGCTAAATAACAGGGCAACGGCACATCAGATCATTCCATATCGCAGCAGCGAATGGAGCGTGGGCTTTAAAATTTCACCGAGAGATGAATCATTAGCCTGCTCCTACCAGCCCTTCCAGGAAAAAACAACCAGAGGCAGGCAGCAAAGGGCCATCTCCCCACCTCCCATCGGAGAAGGGTGCTTTCTGAGTGGCGGAATGGTTTATCTTGAATGACCCTGTGGGTGGCCGTCCCCGCCTCCTTCCTGTTGTGTCCACAAGCTGTCCAGCCACCACTTTCTCTATGATGGAGTTTCTAAGAGTTTCTTCAGTTTCTAAGAACAGTGTCTCCCAAAATGTCTTTCAGGAAACAAGCCCGATTCCAAGCCTGTACTTACCTGGCAGGGGAGGTGCCAGGACCACAGAGACCAAGCCCAGCCCCACAGAGCTCTCCGTCTCCACCTCCCAGGAGGAGAACTGCCTCAGGGCCTGCCTCGGTGCCTGCTGCCCTGCTGTGGTCATGGCAGGGACACAGCAGAGGCCCTGACCTTCCTAGCTTCTTAGAAGAAATTCCATGACAAGCAGAGGTCTTGGCCCACTCTCGCCTTTCCTGCCTTTGGACTTCCCAGCCCCCCAAACCAGCAAACATGTCTGCAGGATGACCTGAGCTCACACCCTGGGCACTTCTGTTGTTTTACTTTAATGCTCCCCTAAACGTGAAGGTTGCCACCTGGCGCACAATACAGGGCGCTGCTCTGGTCGGGCCCAGGGGCTCCGTGTTCCTTACGTGGGGCCTACCACGGTTTTCTTGGCGTTGCTTTTGTGCATGTGAGTCTCGTGTCTTTACCGATGGGGCTCAGTGCTTCACTGATCAGTCTGCATTTACTCTTGCAGCGCGCCCCTGGAGTTGCTATGGCTGGGTAAACCAGTACCTGCCGATATCACCGTCCCAAAGAAGCAGGCCTTGCGGAAGGGGCCACCGCTTTCTCCTTGAAGGAAAAAAACCGTGGCATTTGCATGCTCCACTCAATACCGTACGTACATCGAGCAAGGTAAAGGCGGAGCGCGCCTGCCTTGGTTTCCTCCACGCTTCGCGCCCTGCAGGATCGCGCTGCTAGGACGGAGTGGGGAGGGTTAACAAAGCCAGCGCCGCTTGTGAATTCCGAGGGGTCCTCTGCAGTGCTGCCTTCTGGACTTCAGCGAGGACCACAAATTGTGCTTTTGATTCCACTATCGTCTTGAGACGCAAAAGAAAGAAATTTAGTCTCCCAAACTTTGTTACACAAAAGCTAAGCGCGAGTCCTTTCGCTCCAGTCCGCTGTGGCGTCACACCGGAGGCAGCACAGCAGCAGGGTAGGCTAGAGTGGCGGCAGGGTCCTGCAGAAGGCGCGGGCGTCCTCGGCGCACCCCCAGCCAGGCAGGCAGCTGGCTGGAGCTCGTCCTGCCCGTGCTGCGTCCCCTGGGCTGATCCCTTTCCTCTGAGCATGTTTGCCACTTAGGACTGGCCGCTGAACCTGCAAAGCTCTCTGCTCTGTTCCAAGGACGATTGGCCTCTCAGAAATATTTCGGGTTCTGCATCAGGATGTAGGCATGGTTTTCTAAAATGCTGACAAGTACAGGCAAATCTCAAAAGTAGTGTTTCATTACAATAGCACAATTTTTAAAATCCTATAATAAATTTCGACTTTAGTGCCTATGACTTGTGATCAGAGCATTTAATCAGATTTCACATTACTTATGAAGGAATCTGAAAATATAACGGAAGAGTCTCAGGCTAAGATTAATCTGTGGGTACAGGGCAGGAAAATGGGGTCACACTGCTCTATGTACTGTACACGGTTGAATTTGGGATAAGTATTTTTTTTTTGAGGGATAAGTATTTTTTAAAAATGAGTGCTTTCAGGAAAACATTGAATCCTGGCAAATTTCCTTAAGTGACTGTGTACCCACATAGAATCTAAGTACACAGAAGGCAATTTAGTAAATGTTTATTCAATCATACAGGAAGGACCAAAGAAAAAAGTAGGTGGGGAAGCAAGGAAGAATGGAGGGAAGGAGGAGAAAAGGAAAAGAAAGAAAAGGAAAGGTAAAAGCCGGGATTGGAAAGTAAACACTGAACGGCAGTTGCAGTACGCTGGATATAGTTATCACTAAAGTGAAGTGCACATTGATAATATTTTTTCTACTTTTCTTTGTTCACACTGAGAAAGCTGAGAAGCAGCTGGAGGGAACTTCTCTTGATGGGCCAAAAATCATTTCTTCCTTTTTTTTACTAGAAAGCTCTACACAAGATTTTAATGAGAAAAACAGTATATTATTTCAATAAAATTTACAGGAACCTACTGGGCTCCTACAGCTAGAACTCTGTAGAAGGCACAGACAAACGAGGTAGCTATCTGCCTGCCAGGAGGCTGAAATTTTAAAGAAGAACTGAGTGAGCAGCGTAACTGGCCCCCAGGCACATCGCACACTCGCGTACTTAGCCGCTAGGGTGTTCTGGAAGGGCAGTAGACCCGGTCCTGTGGTCTAGACAGGAGCTCTGTGCCTCAAGAACCAGGAGAAATCAGAGCCAGAGGGAAATCGTGGGGTAATCTCAGACTTCCTGCTGTTCAGTCTGTTTTAATACTGAAATATTAATCCATGCTGTATATAAAATTTTATGGACATATAAAGGTGAACAAACAAGCACCAAAACAATATGATCTCTTACAAACAATAAAAGTCATAACTCATAAAGTATTCCATGAATACTATCCCTTGTAAAGACATTCCAGGAGCTCATGAATTTAGGTTTAGTTTTGGAAAACTGTATTTATCAACAAATAACTGTAGGCACTGGTATAAAAGGAGTCAACTCCTCTCAGAGTGCTTTCTGACTGGTTCGAGTGATGCTGCTGATTATAAAGTGACTTTTTTGCTGATAGAGATTTCTTACAGTGTTTGTCAAATGGTAGGTTCATGGCTTAGTCAGGGACAAAGTTATTAAGGACATAAAACGCCATCTGGATGGAGCTAATAAACATAAAACATAACCTTCAGATACTCTGCTGCAGTGGCCAGGCTGTGCCAGGCCAGATTACCCTTTATTTGTGTTTAAATCTAAGCCAGGTCCTACTCCACCAAATGTGTAGCTTTCACTGTTTCCCCTGGACCCAGATGCACGTATTCTATTAGATGCCCACCGCAGCAGACTACAGATTCAGTGCCTCCGCGACTGAGGTGACATTTAAAAAACAGCCTGCCTAGATTTCCTTCAATGTTTCCTAAAAGCGTGGATTTATTGACTAACAATACAAGAACTCATAAAATCACAGAGGGGAAGTGTTTCTCCCACAGTACAAACTTCCTTCTAATGAAGCCCAAGGAAATGAGCATTGGAAGCAGAAAGGCCTGACTTCTAGTGAGTCCCCTGAAGCACATGAGCTCCCGAGCAGAATGGCTGTGCAAACACTGAGCGTCAGGGCCGATGTTTATTTGAGACAGAAAAATCAATAGATTTTTATAAAGGATAGCACTTCCCCAGTCAGCTGACCTCTCTCTCTTGCTTTCAGGTATGGGACGAATGAGCAGGTTTTCTTTCTAAACATTCCCCTTAAGTTATTTACAGTAATAAAGTGCATTGTGATGATTGATGAGATAATCCTGCATTGGGGCAGTGGAGAACAGTTTCCTGCAGAATATTCCATACGGCTTTCTCACAGAAGTTAAGCGGACCGTCCCCTGCTGCTGCCAGTGGTGCCTGGTGTGACGCTCCTGGTGGACACCACGATGGGACACTTGGATCCCTCTTCAAAGAGCAACAACCTGATTTCCAGCTGCTGGTAGCATGTGTGGCAGGCAGTGCTCAGCTGTCAGTCCTGTGCAGGGGCGGCCTCAGTCTGCTGTGGCACGCTAGCTCAGGCCCCTCACTGTGTCACGCTGCGCCCAAAGTCAGCTCAGTGTGGAGGTTAAGGGCTGAGCCTGCTCCTGTCAGCTTGGGCCACCTCTCACACACCAGCCCTCCTGGCCTCCTCTGCTCTGCGTATCCCTCCTCTTCCTCCTCCTGTCTCGTTTTGCTTTCTTCTTTGCTACAGCTAGTCATCTTGTGGGCATGTCTCAGCAAGCCTCCCAAATGCATATGTGTGCCTCAGGGTCTCTGAATGAGTCAGGGTTCACTTGCACCACAAAACAGTGGGATGTGTGTCCACAGAACAAGCTCTGTTGTGTGGTGTGGAGGCTGGCAAGGCACCCCTCGGACACCTGTAAGCCGGGAGCCCAGGGGACAGCTCTAGTCCAGGCCTGGTTACCTGAGAACCGATGGACCAAGTCCTGGACTGAGAGGCCTTCGAGGAAGAGCCAAGGACTCAGACGTCAGAGGGCAGGGGAGAATGAGCGTCCCCATACACACAGAAGATGGACAAACACCTTCTCCCCACCATTCTGTCCCGGTCATGCCCTCAGTGGACTGGAGTGTCCGCAGGAATTGCTGGAGGGACCTTCTTGCCTTGTCTGCCGACTCAGAAGCCAATGCCTTCTGGAAACACCCTCAAAGGTGCCAGAAACAGTGGCTCACCTACTCTCTGCGCGCGCCTTACCGCAGTCCCGTGACGCCCGACTCTGGCTGAGGCAGTGCACGTCCCCTACTCCTGCTGCCGCTGCCTCCAGGTGGGTACTGGGCCAGCGAGAGACACGCACACTCGCTCTGCCGATGCATCCTGGATGCCATCCGGCACTGGGAGAGTTAAGCAGATTCAGTGACTAACAAGTAGAATTATTTTTAAAAGAAAAATCATAAAACACTATGAGCCATGCTATGCAAATTGCCCTGCAAGTGACGGCAGTAAAGGCGGACTACTCAGCGCCATCAAGCCATACCCACAGGCCTCTGCAATTAGCCCGCCACGGGGAAATTGCCGCTGCAGACACGCGCTTCGTTCTTCATCTCTGTGCAGCCTCAACACTGGAAAATTTCCTCTCCTCCTAAGCAAGAGGCACTTCATTAGATCAGAATGACAGCCACAGCGTAAGAGTTTTAAAGCAAAAATGCAGATTACAAGTGGGAATGCTCTGCAAAATGGTGATTAAATTAATTATGAGGTCTTTGGAAAGTTTTCGCAGCCGCATTATGTTAATATTCCCCAGTAGATTAGGAACTGGAATGTTTTTCTTTCAAATGCTAACAGCATAAGGTGGGATTATGTTGATGTCAAGCACTATGTAGTCATTAATACTTTCCTTATGCTCCTTTTGGTAAGCCTGTGTTTTGGTGATTGACAGAAGTTAATTTTCCCCGTGAAGGCGCATATTTGTGTCACTGGAAGAGCGCTCCTGAGGTGTCTCTCTCAGGTCACAGCAACTCCGACCTCTCCTGAAAGTGTGTACCTTAGTAGCAGCCACAGAGGACTTGGTCAGTGGCAAGGCGCACTTGTTCTTTTTTGTTGCTTCTGGTTTCCCACTTGATGCCACTGTGGCGGCTGCTTCTGCCCTTATTTGGCCACTGGCCTGGGGTGGGAAGGCTGTTCCCTCCAGGGAGACAGCGACTCACCTGCAGACACTGCTTGATGATGTATTTTTGCAGTTAAGTGTTTCTCCTGCTGGTGACAATTTCATTTGTGGCTTAGAAGCTGAGCAGCTGACTACAGAAGTCAGCGACCCTATCTTGTCTTCCTTTAGCCTGCTGGGCCGCTCTCTTATGCCCGACACCCTCTTCTCTGGGCCTTGGCGGTGCTGGGCATGGCAGCTCTCACTGCCAGGCACCTCCTCACCCTCCCAGCTTGCTTTCCGGCTCTGCTCTCCTGTCTCTCCCCATGCAAGCCAGATGCTCTTCCAGGGGCTGGAGACTCAACATGTAAGACTCGGCAAGAGGCTGTCACTCCAGCCTCCTCCCCGAACAGAGCAGCTCTGGTGCCTTCCTGTGTGCTGTGCCCTTTAGGATCTGGTGCAAGACGGAGACGGGCACTGTGTTCAGACTCTGGCTCCCTGCGGTGCTGGGAGAGACAATGTGTGCACGTCCCCTCAGGGATGTTGTCAACTAGTGTAGTCACAGCAATGACCCCACTTCTCTGAGACCAAATTTCCTCCAGTTAAGGGAGGAAGGCTTCCTTAGCTCAGGCTGTAGAGGTTTCAGTCCATAACCAAGGGTCCAAGGCGGGGTGGCACCTGGCAGAGGGCAGCTGTTCATGGCACCTGAAGTCAGCAAAAGCAGCAACAGAGAGAGAGGCAAGGCCCTCTCCATCCCTCATATCGCAGCCAGTCTACCCAGATGAGGGCGGTGCCCATCCAGTCGGCGGACAGCTCCAGCCGTCACCCGTCCTTCACCGCAGCATTGCCCCATGAATCAGCCACATGCTCCGGATGCAGCCCCCTGCGAAGAAATTCTCTGCCCATGAGGCTTTGGAGTCACCAAGGCCCGAGCCACAGCAGTGACTAATCCTCTCCAGCTTTCTAGCAGGATGGCCTCCTGGCACATCACTCTGCAGCTTCTAGGGAGCCTTGTGGCTCTCAGCGGCCTGGTGACCCTCCTGTCCCTCTGGTCTTCTAGGTCCTCCCTGACCCTTCTGCCCCCATGGTGTCGGGATGGCCTGTGGCCCGGGCTTCCGAGATCTGCAGATGAGGTTTCCCTGGACGTCATGGCTTGAGCTTCTCAGAGTAGAATTTGAGGGAGGCGTGTCCCTCCTAGCCAGATGCCCTTGGCTCCGGGCCTTCCGTCCCCCACGGTAACGTGGCTTTCTGCAGAGCTTTCGCTCTCCTTTAGCGACCCCCACAGGCAAGCAGACCCCATCTGGCTTCCTCTCGTAGAGCTCAGTCTTCGGGGAGCCTCCACCATCACCCTCACACTTGCACTTTTATGTTTTTGTTTATGATTTGGTTTTTTTCTTTTATCTTTTGAAACTTCATTAAAATCAGAGATTACACAAAGGCTCCCTGGGCAGCCTTCTTAGTTTTATTTTCTATGTCTTCATTTTTTTTAATACTTGCATACTTTCTACTTTGTTTACTTGTAAAACTCACAGGAAATCACGTTACCCCTGGCCTCGCTGAGCATTCCTGCACCTCCCGATCTGCCGTCCTCGGCGGTGCCAGGTGGGAAGCCGGCCGCTGGCATTCTTCAGGCTGCCTGGGCTCAGCATGCTTGCCTGGGCCCAGGGAGACTGCCCTGCCCTGCTCTTCTGAGCCTCCCCACTACGCGTTAACACATGGGCCGCTCTCTAGGCAAACTGGAAAGCCAGGACTTTCACTCACAAGTTGCCCAGGGCCTCCCAGAGCTGCGTGGATGAGCAATTCAACTGAGCGACTTCCACACAGGAGCTTGGAGGCTTGCTGCGTTCTCTGGGCTGGGAGGGCTAACTGGTCCCCACGTGCCTGAGCTCCCACTGGGCATCCTCACCTTCCACACCGCCCTGCCCTGTCACAGGTCACTGCCCTTGTTGTCGTTGTCCCATGCTACGTTGCTCATGTCTGTGTGATTAGGATAGCAGAGGCACAGGCATGGACACTGCCTTTGCGAGCGAGCCTGTCCCCCTTGAGGCGGTCTTCCTAGCTAGCAAGGCCACAGCTGGGTGGCACCACTGGAGTGAGAGCATCAGGAGAGGCATTTGGGGGAGTCACAGCCCTGCTCCTCATAGCATGAGGTATTGGTTAAGCATTTCTAACTGAGCTGTCTTCTGCTCAGTCCCTGTGAAAGGCCCCTATAAGCCCCGCCCAGGCAGTGGGTGCCAAGCTGGCAACTGTGCTTCACTCCAAGGCTGTGCCAGCTCTTTCTCAAGCCAAAGGCTCCTGTGTCTTCTTGTACCAGGGATCGAACTCAGGACCTTGAGCTGGCCAGGCACACTTAGAGCAGTGAGCTGTCTCCCTGGCGAAGCCCTTGTTTCACGGGTCCAGAAGCGCCAGCTTTTTGCAGATGCTCACTTCGCAGAGCTCCTTTCCAGTCTCCTCCTTCCTTCCTCCCCTCACCTGGTGGGGCTGAGCTGGGAGCACACAGACCCCACCAGCTGCCTGGTGGGGGCCAGGCCGACGGGGCTTCCAGGACCACGGTCCTCACGCTGGAATGAAGCGGACTCCGAGTTTCCTGAACAGCACCAGCGAATGGACCCAGCTAGTCCCATACTGTGAATATTTAGTCAGATTTCACTTATTCACATTTTATTCTGCATATCGCATTATAAATATTTAAGAGGAAGACAAAGGTAAAATATTCAGAATGACTTTTGTTTATAAAATAGCAAAATGC
>PVKN010016235.1:0-18006 GCA_004027915.1 Capromys pilorides
CCCAATGAGAATATGTCTCATCCATCACTTTGTTCTCAAAACCCAGATATGTAGTGTAACTCTGGCCCTCGATTTTCCAGTGACATTTCACTTCAGGCACAATGACTTCAATGGGTAAAGCAACTTCCAGTTGCTCAGAAAGTTCCAACAAGCGCACCAGATGGTCTCAACCTCTAGGCTGACTTATGCTGGGGGAAAATGCAATCAGCTCAGTACATTGTCTTTTTGGATTTGTCTTTCCCTACCTGATGAAGGCTGCCAGTGTCATTGCATGCCTCCAAATCTGTCCCTTCTGACAGATCTTTTTTAAGAAGATATTTTTGAATATATATATATACACACATACCCCACACACATATACCCACATAAATATCTCACATATATTTGTAAAACATTCAAGCATTACAGAAATGTTAAATATTTGAAATAAAATCCCCTCATTGTCTCATTCCCAAGAAATAATAACCACTATATGCAGTTTTGGTATCATTTCTCTAGACTTCCCCCCCCCCCACATGAGAATACTAATCCATATAAAGAAATAAGGATGGAATCCCACCACACATACAATTTTGCTACCCTATTCTGCCCTGGTTTATTTATTTATTTATTTTGATGTTTTTGAGACAGGGTCTCGCTGTGTAGTTCAGGCTGGCCTTGAGCTCACTTTTGTAGCCCAGACTGGTCTCGAACTCTCACCGATCCTCCTGCCTCAGCCTCCCATCTGCCCTGGTTTGGTCATCTAGCCTGGGTTTCCTGCACGGAGTGAGGTCTCCTGGCACAGCCTCCCATGCTTTTTAGTCAGGACTCAGCTCAATGGTGGCTTATAGGTAGGATTAAATAGCTTTTGAATGATGACCAGTTGTCCACTCTTGGTTAGGCTTCCAGTGGAAAAGGCCTATGGTGAGAGGGAAGGGCAGAGCAGGGCCGCGCCGAGCCTGGCTGCCCGGGTGGAGATGTACCCATCTGGTGTCCTTGAGCTCAGGGTCATCCAGCTGGCCCGTCCTCAAGCCAGGAAGCCTTTCTCCTTTGCCTGTGCCACCCTCTTGGCACTCTGCTTCCTGGTGAATTAGTCATTCTCTATGGCTCAGCTTAAATGTTTTGAGCCCTAAAAAATTGTCTTCCACTTTGTCCCACCTCCCTACCTCCAAATAGAGTTCATTAGGTGCTCCTCGTGGTCTGGCCTCAGTTTGCACTCTGCTACTTTATAGTAACAATGGTTTTCCTACTTGGTACAGTTGTGCCACGCCGTATGCAATGTTAACATTTTGACCTGCTTTCTTTCAGGGTTTCTTGATGGCAACCTGGCAGGAAGGGACAATTGTCATTCTCATTTAGATGAGGGAAATGGGCTTTATCTTAAGAAAAGCCTTGATCCAAGGCAGATGCCTAGCAAGGGATATGACCAGGATTCCAGACTGTATCTTGTTCCTAAGAGAGTTTTCAACCTCTCGGTCTTCTAGGAGCTGACTCAGTTTGAATATTCTGCAGCTACAACTGTATGGATCCATAGTTTTTATGTAGTCTGACCTCTCTATAGCCATGGAAAAAGTGAGACTCAGTTACAAAGTCAGAGTGGAGTTGCATGGGGAGGAGAATTGTGCTCTGATTTTAGCAATTAAGTTTAACGGTACATTTTAGGTATGATGATCACATTCATCATAGGGAATTTGTACCTGTATGTAATATACCTCAATTCCTTTTCTTTGCCATTTTCTTCCCCCTTCCCCTCCTTACTTTTGAGGCAGCATGGAACATTATATATTTTACTAATCCTTATCACTCTGTTTTTCAGGGTGTGTAGCCTTTTACATTCCAAGGGCTCTTCAGTAAATTCCTTCAACCTCCTTTCTTTGAGTGTGATGCAATGCTTTTATCTTTTTAAGACAGGGTTTTGCTATGGAGTTCAGGCAGGCCTTGAATTCCATTTGTAGTTCAGGCTGGCCTTGAACTTACAGTGATTCTCCTGCCTCAGCCGCCTGTATGCTGGGATTACAGGTGTGCATCATCATGCTGGCTGACTGTGATGAAATCTTTTTCTTGGTTCCTTTGAAGAAATTTTCTTTTTTCTAGATGCTTTATGTCACAGTGAGAAAACTACCTTCAATGGCTTTCATGCCTTCTGCACAAGTAAAAGCATTTTGAGAAAGTTCGACTGTCTTATGGAAGGGCATTCCCGTGGGTCTGGCCATGGTGTGAAGGAGCCTCATGTGCAGCTGCTCAGGTATTCTGAGAGGCCGAGAGTTGCCAGCCAGCAAGGATAAGGCTGAGCTGTTTACTGTGCCAGCTACGGAGACAGAGCCGAGCTGCCGTGTGGAGCTCACTCACTGTGACTCACATCTTGGAGCTAAACGGGGTCATGGGCAGACACAGTAGTGCTTGGGGTTGGTTGGTTGCAGCTTCTCAGGCCCTGGGCTTTTGGAGAGCCAGCAAGGGGAGGATGGGGGCCATCCTATGGGGACAAAGCAACATGGTCTAGCAAGCACTGTGTCTAATGCATAGGACCACTGGGGTAACATTGAGAGGGAAATAGGGCAAGTTAAGACTCTGGGAAATGCCAGAGGATGTGTCCCTTGTCATCTCATTTGCAATTCACATGAACTGAGAAATGCGTTCAATGCGTAGGCTTTGAGAGGCTTGCAGTTCCACAGAAAGTCAGGTGGGCCACCAGTGTGTGTGGTCACTGTGAGCATGGAGTGCCAAGGATAATGCCCTCCACTTTCAAGGAGACTCCAAGGTGAGTCCATGCCCAGACTCAGGCAGGAATGATGAACCCAGAGGATGCTTGAGGGAGGAAGAGATGCTAGACATGGGTCTTGAGGGCTAGGTAGCATCTTAGAGCTGTGGAAAGGGAGTTGCCATTCCTTCTGTGAGGATAAAATAATGGGACTTGGACTTTGGTATTAATCCATGAAAAGACTTGAGATTTAGAAAGGGTGAGCAGACTGTCATGGTTCTAAGCAAGGACAGACAAAACCTGGCAGAAGAATCAGATTAGTTTGAACGCAGAGATGTTCATGTTACTTTTTCTTGGCAGAAATGAGGGAAGTAATTTTTCAGTGCTTGGAGCAAACACCCTGGGGACAGACATCAGACTTAGGGACGACAGGACTCCACTTGGGGTTTGGCTTATGTGAAGTGGAGGAACTGGAGATGAGGGTGAGTGTGGTGTGGTAACCTGAGAGCTTTGTTACACAAAACCAGGGTCTTTTCAACAAAGTGCAAAGGTGTACCAGGAAAGAGATATGATAGATCTGTACGTTCATTGGTAGGGTACTGTTGAGTGACAAAAGGAGGTTGTCACACGTGTGATTTAGAATAATTGCATGTTTTTAAAAAAAGAGCACAAATAGTTTATAACAGAAGCTCAGCTCAGCACTGAAGTTGAGTGCCTGAGTTCTAGTCTGGCACTGCTGCCTTAAGTTTGGCTGACATTGGGAGACTTTTTTTAACCTCACATGTATCCAGGGATGAGTAACAGTCTCTGTCTCGCAGGACTGTCCTGAGGACTACATGGGCGAATACACACTCAGCTTTAGCACGGTGTCGGACATAGGGCATCCATGTTTTGGTTATCATGATGCTATTAAAGTCACTGGGAAAAGTGAATACCAAACTGTTAAATGATTTATGTCCTCATGTTTCAATTTTAAACATGTCTGCCTTTGTTGTTGAATGTTTTACCACAAAGAAATGGACTATTTCCCCACCAAATGAAATATTTCCATGTAAAAACAAAAAACAGAAGAAAGAGAAACCAATAACAAACCAGTTTGTCTGTTTCAAAAGTTGATCTGAGGGCAGTATATTTCTTCTACCTACAACAAGCCTGCTAGGGACACACTGGGCGATGTTTCTGGTGTCGCTCGGATAACTGACAGAAACAGCACTGGAGACAGGACTGTCTCGGCTCCCTATGGGCTGTGTCTTGTTCTAACAGGTGGCACTTGTTATAGGGACAGCTGGCTTATTCCCACACCCCTGTCCTCCTCTATCATTTCCAGGCTTCCTGAACTGGAGATGTTCTGAGGGGCCCTGTGAATTTGTTTGGGAGCAGGAAGTCTCGAGCATACGGTGCTCGAGGTCACAGGGTCTCTCCAGCCTCCCATCGAGAAGATAAAATGTTCCTGGAGAGACCCAGTCCCATGTGCTGTGGACCAAATTAGACTGTGAGGCTGAGAAGGTCCTTGGTCAGAGTAAAGGAGACCCAAGAGTTCCTAGGTCACAGATTCTGTTCCCTTCTTCCTAACCTCCCTACTGAGTCAGAAATTCTCTCGCATCATCCTGGAAAGCCCTTTCAGTTGAATGATCTTGGCTATGAGGTAGGAGGACAAGGAAGAAAAGATGTTGCACTGTAAACTATCTCTACACCTGAGGGACAACTATGCTTTGTTTCTGATAAGGGTAGAAAATAGTGAACAATTCCTCTTCTATGTGAAGGATGGGAGTTAGACGTTTGAGCCTAACTTTATTGTCACCTAGAAATGCCTACAAGGGATTGGCCATGTGGAGAGACAGATTCACCTCTTACAACTTCTTCACCCATCTCAACAATGACTGAAGAACAGCTACAAGAGTAGGTTCTATAGTCAGACCAGCTTCGAGTCCTGGCTGTCCTTACTGCTCATTGTAGTTTGGGTAAGACTCATAACCTCTTTACCTTTGTCTGTAAGCATACAATGGGGACACATGAATGCTTGCATCTTAGGATTTTTGCAAAAATTATGCCATGAGTTGTGTTGGTAGCTCAGTAGCTAGCTTTTGATAAACACTCAATGAATGCAAATGTTTGCTGTTTGTAGTCATTGCAATCTGGGTTGAGATGGGGCATAATGAGAAGAGACAGAGGAAAAAAAGGATATCTGGTCAACTAAAAGACACACATGCTCTGTGCACCAGCCACATCATCCCTTGTTTCTGTTACCTGCCTGGGGGAGATGACACATATGTTCACAGAGAGATACATACACTATGATTATTCCACTCCTGATTGTAGTAGAAAAAAAAGAAAACACCATCAATGCCCATCAGTAGGTAGATGGCTAGAATATGCTAGGAAATCTGTAATATAAAATGCTCAAAAGACCTGAAAGGTGATAGGAAACAGGAAGATAGACTGTGTGGAGGAGAGGAGAGGTGGGGATGGGCGAGATGGGAGGGAGGGAAGGGGAGGTTAAAAATCATCAAGGTGGGTTAAGCATATGTCCCAGGTCCCACACAATATGCTTATTGTGTATCACAAATATATACTAATAAAAGTCTAGTATTAGTCTTGTCAAACCCAAGGCCTGATGGGGAATTCCCAGCTCTTCTCTTCTAAGCTTCTTGCCCTCTCGACCGTCCACTGGCAGAGGGGCAGGGCTACCAGCTTGATTTCACCACCAACTCACAGGGCTGCAGTCTTGCTATACAGTGTCCATCAGGATGGTGAGCTCGGATCAAGGAGATCTACATTTGAAACCTGAATTTACCTTGAGATTAACAGCATGTTTACTTGCTGTTGCCCCAAACCAAGTCTCCTTCCCTCTCCAAGCTTTAGATTTCTCAGCTCTACAGTGGGCATAGTTAATAACCATTTCTTAAATTATCTTTTAGAAGATGCTCAGGGGCTGGGGAGATAACTCCGTGGCACAAGTGCCTGATTGGCAAGTGCAAGGTCATGAGTTCAAACCCTGCCTCCCTCCACCCTCCAAAGCTCAGATAGCTCATGCAGGGTTGTGGATGTGGAACACTGTATGGAGTGCTACTGAATGAATCCTGAGGAGCTGTCTGGCAACCTGGTTGCTGTGGTCTTGTGACACTGTTCTGGAGCTCAAGGGTGTTGCAGAACGGAGCACGTTGGAGTGAACACATAGCTTTCAAAAGGCCGGAGGTCTTAGCAGTATAGGACGGTAACATACATGGTGGAAGAGCGGACAGGTCAGGTAGAGAAGAAGGAAGGATGTGGCCCTGGGGTCAGCAAGTAGTAGAATGGAGCAGTGGTCTTTGGACAACTGGGAGTCCTAAGCAAGCCTGGAAAGACGTGAGGCTGATGTAAGTGTGTACAAAAGATGGTGACGTTAGCGAGGCCTTTGGAGGCAGAAACCAGAGATTCTCTCCTTCTGTCTTGGATCACATCCTCTGTCAATCCCAGCAGATTCTTGGTGCTATGTTTCAAGGCCCTTGGGGGCTGGGAATCAGGCTTCTCCCTTGGGTGCACCTCTCTGTAGGCAGCCTCTCAGAGTTCCTGGCTGTGTGATGAGGTTTTGGTGCAGGACCACTGTGGGGATGGGTAGTTCTCTGAGTAACACTCTTGAAGTTCAAGTGCTTGTGTTTATCAGGGCCTGGGGTCAGTATGTGAGAGGACTGAAGTTTGGAGGGTACAGGGGCAGAGTCAGGGTGTACAGACTTTACAGTTGGCATACAGGATTGGACATGCAGTTGACATGAAGAGGGAGAGCTTGCACCTGTGTAACTTTGGGAGCTCTGCCACCTTGTAACTTTGAGGAATTAATTCATCTTCTCTTTATATGCAACGTAAAGGGGTTGATGTGTGTGTGTGTGTGTGTGTGTATGAGTGTGTATATGTGCGTGTGCTTGTGTGTGACACTCTCTGCATGGTGACTTTGAAAAGTAACAACTGGGGCTGGGGAAAGAGCTCTGGGGAGTAAACACCTCCTGGCAAATGCAAAAACCTGGGTTTGATCCCTGGTACCTTACTGGCCCCAGAATCCTGGGTACACTGAGTTGGCCACCGAAACCGGATATGGTGGCACACACCTGTAATCCCAGTATTGGGTGACTGAGACAGGAGGATCACTATGAGTCTGAGATGCATAGAAAGACCCTATACCAAATAAATAAAAGATTAAAAAAGAAAAAGAAAAGCAATAGCTTACATACTTTTGTTAACATTGCTGGTTATTGGGTCTCATTCCAGGAAGAACTCTGGGTAGTCTGGTCTGACATTAGGAATCAGAATTTTACTTTGTCACTATTGTTTTTGTGTAGCTGGGAGACTTGTGCATGCTGAGCAAGCAGTCTACCACCAAATTTATTTAATTAAAAAGCATTTTACTGAAATATGATTGACATAGAGAAACCATTCATATTTAATGTGCACTGCTTAAGCTTAGAGACGAGTCTCCACCTTGAAATCTTCATCAGAAGCTATGCAGTCCACCTACCATGGCCTCCAACAGCTTCCTCCTGACCTGTTATCTATAACTACTATTGTTAGTTTATCATAAGAAGACCTAATGTAAAATCTACCCTCTTCATACATTTTTTGGGACCTGCAGTTTGGCTAAGTCCCTCCTCCCAGCTGGTTTTGAGAGTCGTTGAGTTCTAGAAGTGCTCAGAGCCCTTCCTGCCCCTAGATTCAGTGACTCAGTGATTCAGAAAAGTAGGGTTCTGAGACAGAGAGCAGGCGGAGAGCTGTGAGAGCTGTGAGAGCTGTGGAGGCAGCCAGCAAGGCCCGGAGCAGGGGCGTGTTCTCTCAGGGCTGCCAGTGCCCAGGTTGGGAGGTGAGAGGCTGCAGCCCAGGGGCTGCTGCCCATTTCCTGGTGGGAGTGAATGAGCTGGCAGCTCCCTGTTAAGATGGTAAACTCGTTTAGCAGTGGACACTGAAAAACACCCAAATTCAAAGGGGGAAAGTGGTAACCTAATTGCACTGAATTTGCCTCAGAAGTCTCTGACAATATCAACTCCAGGAAACTACAAAGGAGCCCTTTATACATAGTTTCAAAAGCTTCCGGAGCCTCAGTACGCCTTCTAAGGGCTCACATTACTAAGCACAAGCACTGCGGGGATAAGCTCTCCCCCACTCCACAGCGCCAAGGCTCATTGTTGTCTTCTACTGTGCTTCTGAACGGGTTTGCTGGCTGGCCCTGTGGCCATCTGGGTTGTGAGTTAGGCTGTGGCTTGTGGGGATTCGCTGGCGTTCAGGGCAGAGACCACCCGTGGTGTGAATACCGCATGCCTGTGGCCTTGCTGCAGGCCCTGGCGTTTTCTGCTGGGCCCTTCTGGCTTCTTTAGAGGCCCTGCTCATTTCCTAAAGCCAGGCTTTTACACAGCTACTGTGATTTCCTTTTAGTAGGTTTTTTTTTGGTCACATTGTGTGTTTATGTTCAGTTCATTTATTATCCAATCCATTTCAAGGTATAAAAAAATACTCCTGAGTATCTGTTCATGGCATGATTCACAGAACTTACAGAGATCAGACGGTAATTTGGGAATAAACATAAATATTGTGCAGATCTGTCTGACCTGCATTTCATTTATTTTTCTGCAGCAAATCACAAATCTTAATGTCCAAAAGCAGCTTGAATTTTTTTTTTTTCTTCCTTCTGAGAAGTAAATTTCTGACTTCTCCTAAATACCTCTCCTGGTAGGGGACTGTCACTACCACTGAGGCAGTCACTGCTGGCACCACTTGCCAGAGCTCCTTGAAAGTTCTCAGTTCCACTAGGCTAGACTCTGTGCGTGCGTTAACATGTTTACCAGTTTACCCAGTTCTTCCTTTGGAGCTCTGTTGAGTAAATCAAATCTAATACTCCCCAATATGGGGTCCCTGAATACGTAGGAGGCTCATGCAATGTTAATGAAGACTCAGAATCTTTTCAAAGCATTTCAGAGGCTAACATATTGCATATTTACTTCTGACAAAGCTCTATGGATGGACTAAAAAGCATTATATGCCTTTAGTTTTGTTTCTTCTTAAGTCAGCTCAGCGTGCTGATGTTGCTCGTGCTGTGATTCCAGCATTTCTGGATGTTATATATCTTTTGGTGAATAATGAGGGGGATAATTAATGAAGAATAGGGTTTAGTTCATAATCTTAAAAATACAGGTTTCATGCAGGGGGTAAATGCTCAATAGGAATTCTAATAAAAAAAAATAGAAGCTTTGGCTTGTCTCTCTCACGTCGTTTCTCAGACTATGAGGGCAGTGATCGGTCTTGATGTTTCTAACCAGGCTGAGCATCTCCTGGGCTTCTTGGGGAGGGGACACTGACACACTTGTGGAATTTGTCTATAATCACGCTCGGAGGAAGCACTGCTCTCCCATGTCTGAGCTTGCTTAGTGAGGACTTTAAGTCTTTCAGGCTCTGAAGCCTGGGTGTACCTCAGTGTAGGTTTGTGTATGTGTGTGTGTGTGTGTGTGTGATAATTAAAATCTGCTGCAATAGTTGTTATAAAAACTGCTTTATGGAAGAAATTGGAAGAAGATAACCCTGAAATGGCAAGCTAGACATGATTTTAGAGAGTAATTGGTGGGATCCTTTCACTTTACAAGTGGAGAAAGCAAGGGTGAGGAAGGCCACAGAGGCCTCTAACGGTCACACCAGCAGTTAAATTCTGGGTCCTAGGTGTGTTTGGGCCAAGGCTTCTTTGCCTACAGCAGACTTCAAAGCCTGCAGAATAGCACAGTGCCATCCATCTTTAAAATCATTCTGGCTTTTGCCAGCCGATGAAGGAAACAAAGTTAATGACGCCCACGTCAATGTGGCGCGGTATGAAAATGTGCACACTGGCTGGCTGTAAGGGATTTCTGGGGGCCCCCGGAGCGAGGGAAAAGGGTCGCTAATGCGCCCCCGAAGGGAAAGGCAGCACCTCCTTTTCCTGCGGGGACCAGGATCATGGCACCCATTCCCACGCGGTGCCTGGCGTTGGCTGGGACTGAGCACGTGAGAAGTGAGTGCTGCTGGAGAATTGGAGGCGGCCCCCGCCGGTGTCAGCTCGCCAGGGGCCTCTGTGGGTTTGGGTCCCTGCCCTCGGTAAAGAGCGCCGCAGAGGCTGAAGGGAACTTACAAGGCTTAGATCTAGTCACCTGAGTTGAAAACTGCATATACACGGTGAAGGAGGCTTGTTGCCGCCGCCGTGCTGTAGGGTGGGAGAGGAGCTGACTGCGGAAGCAGGGGCTCTCACAGCACAGCCGGCCTGCGCTCTCCACTGCACCACAGGGCTGCAAGCTCTTTCCTAAGGCGGCCTCCAAAGGAAATTCCCTAAATGTCCCTGAGAGGTCATTGCCAGTTTTGCAAATGTGCAGATGTTATATGCTGATTCATAACTCTATTTACCGGCCTTGGGTCCCTGTCCATATTGTCACTTGGGAACAAAAAGCTGTCATTTTCTTTACTTCCTCTTAAGGTTCCTAAGTCCCCAAAGAGGGTGAACTGATTGATATTTTGAGTGGTTCTGATGCAAACTTACCCAGCGCACTTTTTTTTCCTTAGTAAAAAAGTCCCTCTCTGGCCTATTTCCGAAACTCGTGGACATTTTCCGCAATGCCCAAAATGTCGCAGGTAACGGTCAATGTGAAATATAGCTGCACTTTCAGGGAGAGATGATCAGGTGGTCACCTGGCCCTCTGGCCACACTTGAGGTCAGGAAGCCAGAAGGGGCACTTCAAGGGAAGCTCAGTTACCTTTGGGGGGGGACTTTACTTATTATTATTATTATTATTATTATTATTATTATTTCACCATATTTAAAACAATGTCTTTGCCACATTCTTTCTGAGTCTAGTGTGGATAGAAACGTTTTCCCCTCGAGATTTTGATGACCTCTCGTAGAAAAGTCAGGGCCATACTAGGTACAACACCTTGCACACACACTCCTCTGCTGGGGCAGGATGCAGACAGCTGGCCATCTTCTGGGACAAGCCCCCCATAGGTTGACCCTGTCTCACTCCCCGTATTTGCCCCCTTCTGACTCTAGAATCAAGGGTGCTGGACTCACAGCCAACCTGTGCTCTCCACTGTGCCGTGTTGCTGCAACCTCTTTCCTAAGGCAGCCTCAAAACTAAATTCCCCGAATCTCCCTGAGCACCCAACTAGGTCCCTTTTGATTTCACTGAAGTACTTTGTCCATTTCACAAGGGGTATTTTCTAAAGAAAATGAATCTTCCTTATTATAGTTAATACATCAGAACATCTCATTAAAATTTTAGTCATTTTATAGGGTGATTCCAAAGTTCGTGTAATTTTGTCCCCTTCCCCTGCTCCCCACAGCTACCTTCAATGTCTGGAGGCTTTCTGTGGTTGTCGTGACTGGGGAGGCAGGGACAGCGTGCTCCTGGGCCCAGTGGTGCTGCCTGTCATCCTGTGAGGTGCAGGGCAGCCTTGAAACAAAGAGCCTGCCCCAGAAGCCAGGAGCACAGAGGCTGAGCAGCACGGTTTACACCCCGTGGGACTCTTACGTCCTGAGAAGGCAAGAGGATCCTGTATTCCTCCTGGGTTTGTCCTAGGCAGAAGCCTCTGCAAAGGCTCGGGGTATTGAAGTCAAATTAGTTTCCTTGGCATCTTAAAAGGCAGTTTGAAATTAATATGATTCCATTATTTAAAAAAAGTCTGTGCCTATTATTTTTGGTCTGCCTTGATATGAGACTCCATCCCTAAAAATGAAATAAAACTTAAATTATCGAATCTTTGGATGTGACTTAAGAATTTTAGAACCTCAAGCTTCTGAAATATCAGAGAAGAAACTTAAGTCAAATCATCTTTTTTACTTGAGAGGACACTCCACAATGCTGGTGGTCTCCTAGGATGCCCAGTCTCCTTTTCTAAGGCCCCTATTTGTTCTCTGGGTTGACATCTGTGAGATTTTGGCCCCTCTCATTTCAAAGGCTATTTTGTTTGTTTCACTGTTATTGCTGCCATTTTGCTGGTTCCACACTGGTGCAGCAGTACCTCTGTAACCAAGGGATTCTGTAGCCTCCATATTTTCTGAGTAAGGTGAGCAACTGATGTCATTAATCTAAGGAGTACCTGGGTGCCTGAGATGATTGGATTGGCTCAGTCTTAAAGCAGTGTCTGTCCCTTCGGGGATGAAGGAGTTATTCACATGGACCCTGATAAGAATGGGATACCCTTTGTTTCTATTAACTTCCTAGACCTTAATGGTTCTATATTTTCATCTAAAAATTTTAAAATGAAAGAGTTTGAAATGAAAATACCAGCTGAACAAAAATAGTCTACTGGGTTTACATTCTTGTGACTTTTTTCGACCTCCCTGAAAAACTGCTAAGGGTTTGTTCATGGTTCAGTTCTTATTTTATGTTTCGGAAATAAACAGCCCTCAAGTGAGGTCGCAGCTCCTGTGTCTGGACGTACAGTGGTGCCACTGCCTTTCTAGCTCTCTTAAGTTATGTCTCTTCTTTCCATGGAAACATATGGGATTACACCTCATATCCATTGGAACACATGTGTTGCTTCACATATGTAGGGGAAAGATTGGCAAAGTGACATTTCCTGATAGGCTACCACCAGTTTAGTTGAAGAATTAGCACAGTGGGTTCTGAACCTTATCAAAATGATTACCATGCAGACCTCAACTGAATCTCCCTTTTATGACAGACAATGTTTGAGAAAGAAAAACAAAGCATTAAATACTGTTCATTAAGAAAAAAGGAATGCGGGCAGAAGGATGCGCTTGGTCCTACTAATTTGCTCTTTAATCTCTCTACTTCAGTCCTGTCTCTGGTAAGACAAACAGAGAATCAATTTGCATATCAATATTACCAAGTTCCCCTTCTCCACAGCAGTTTGCAGTTCTACTAGGTATAAAGGGAAAAAAGAATCTGATCTTATTAATAAGACACTTCCTGCTTTTTCACCCATACAATAGGTAAATTTCTCCAGGCCATGAATTGTTATACTTTTTCCCATTCTCTCCGACTTCTCAACTATTTACATTCCCAGTCTGGGACAGGACAGTGGCCTATCAAAGGATTATGCATACTAGAGATGAGAAGTTTTAGCACTGGTTATCTCACAGAAGGAAGGGTAGAGATATTTTCCTTCATCCCAGGAGGAGGAAAGGAAGAGAGGCTCACATAAAGCAATTTAGAATTTTTGGGGAGGTGTCTTTCATTTTCCTAAGCCAACTGCCTGGTTATTGAAACCAACAATTCATACAGAGGGTAATAAAACAAGGATTATTTACTGTTTTTAATGGTGGTAGAGGATAGCATTTGGTGGTCAGTTAGTTTTTAAAGAGACTGAAGTAGGGGTCTTGAAATGTTTTTTAATCCAGTGTCACAGTAAAACATGAGAAGTAAGTATCTAAAAGGAGGAAGATTAATGGTCCCTGCAGGTCATGGAAGTGGAGTAATTTTTTCAGTTCATATGAATGGAATTTATTATAGCCATCTATGAAGATGACATGGGTCACCCACTTGCAAAAGGCCTATTTATTTCAGTGCTTCCTAAAGAGATTTTTTTTTTCACTTTTTACCTGTACTAGCGTAAGAATGCCAAGCCTGAAGACAGGAAATTTTAACCTAGGAGACAACGGATGGAGGAAACTTACTGACATAGGGCTGGAAAAAAATTAAGAACAAGAAGCAAGAACTGCCCCTCAGTTTATGGTCTGCTGCTGACAGAATCAAGTTTAGAAAGGTGGGTGGTGGGAAGGAGGGAGTCAAAGTTTTAAAAGGGGAATATTCCTCAGAATCTGTTTTAAATAGAGCTGCTTTGCACCTAAGTTCAAGGCCTTATGAACCGAGTTCATAACACTATTGCTTCCTAACACCAAGCCTCAGAACCCAGTCTTCCTCCCCACCCCGCAGAAAAAGAAAACAACAACAAAAGAGAGAAAATGATGTTTTGTGCCCAGCGAGTTTGAGTGCAACCTTCCCCGTCACCGCTAGTTGTCACTTGGCTCCCAGACGGAGGGCTGAGATTTTCGGCACTGCGGTTAGAGAGAATGCAGTCCTAATTAAACTGAGTAACTCCTAAAGCTCCCCCTTAAAGTCCTCAGCCCAGGCAGAGCTAATAGGCGGGGGGCCGGGAGCTAGTGCTGCCAGGGGTAGCAGGCAGAAGGACAAACAAACCTCAAGAAACAGGCAAACAGCTGCGAGAGCAGCGACTGTCTCAGACCTCCACGCACAAGCCAGACACCCTGCGGGCTGAGGGTGGGGGGGGGGTGAAGGGGGGCGGGGGATGGAAGGACCAGATTGCAGCGGAATGTACATCACCCCCTCCCCCAAATGAGGGGACCACGGGCAGAGTCTGCCTCCGTACTCCTTCCCCCCATTTGTACCAGAGCGAGGTGGTCAGTAGAAAATTGCATACCTGAAGAATACAATGGTCTCCCAAAGGTAGAGTCGAAGAGTATTGAAGCTGTACATTTTTCAGGTCCTTGTGCTTTGTTGTCCACGAGTTATGGGGGCAACAATGTTTCAGATTGGCACTTACAAAACCAGCGATCGCGATTGGAAAGATAATCCAGATGTTAAGGAGACGCAGGGCATAGGGGTGCCGAGGGAGAGCCCCAGGGGAAACTGAAGCGCGGAAGCTGTAGGTACCACGGACAGCGGCGGCCGCAAAGCGTTTCAGCACCACGGAGAGCGTCCAACCCTGCTTTTCAGGAGCGCCAAGAGTATTGCTGTTTGTTAAACTCCAGCGTGCTTGTGGCTCCCTGCGGCGCTGGGGAGGCACGTTTGGGGGTGGGTATATTTTCTTTCTTTCTTTTTTATACCCCTGTTTTTCTGTTTAAATGGCCAGCTCGATGCAAGGAAAAAATCTTCTGTAGAGATCAGAGCGCTGACCTCGGACAGTTAGGCTGGGCGAGCATCTTGGTAGAGCGAGGCAGTACGACTCTGGGCTGGCCTGAGGGGGCCCGGGGCGAGGGGAGAGTGGGCGACGGCGCTGCCTTCAGTTAAAGCTCGGCAAGTGTGCCAGGCTGGCGCATCGCGACCGAGTCTGGGAGTCTCCTTCTCCTGCCTCCGTTCCGGTTTGCTGTCGCCTTACAACCCCTGTTCTCTGGTCCCCGCCGAATAAGTTATGATCGCTGCAGGAAAGGTGTCCCATCGCTCGGGAGCTGCAGGCACGAGGCAGCCCAGGGCAAGTTTCAGGGGCTGCAGGGGTTCATGGCTACCCCGCGGGGCTGAGAAGACCAAAGCTTCAGATGCATCTCGGTTTTCTGAGCTCGCCCATCTTCCTTTGGCCAGGACTCCCTCAGATCTTCAGACTTTCTTACTGCATTAATTTAACAAACTGGCGGCGTAGAGAATGGGGGGGGGGTAGCGGATGGAGGGGGTAGAGAAGAGATAAAAAAAGGGGGGAAAACTCCTTAGTATCTTCAAACCCTCCCACTCGAGGTGTTCATTGGCCCGCGACTGCGAAAACCAGATCTTCTCCCAGTATTTGGCCAATCGCGTAGTAGACTTTCGGTTGCGGTTAACGCTTGGGGCGCTGGGCGCGATCCGCCCCCGCTCCCCCTTCCTCCCCCCTCTCCACGCCTGCATGGGGAAGGGAGAGAGGCTACGGAGCTAATCTCTTGGGATCTCTCAAAATCTTACCTTCATCTTTAAGGAACAGTTGCTTGTGAGCAAAACTCTGGGTCCCAGTTCAGACGTGCTTCTGGGCTCGGTTTACTGTCTTAAGAAGGGAAGAGTTGAACCACATCCTTGGAGTTCTAAAGTTATGTATAATACTTGACCCTGGAAGGAAAGGAAAGGCTTTCAAATAAAAGATATGATAGGTAGAAGAAGTGCTCTTCCAGAATCCCTGTAGTGGGAAAATACAGTCCAAAAATCCCTTAAATAATTTTCAGGGGAGAGAGGGAGCTGCCTGGTTGGCGTCCTTTTGGGAGAGAAGGAAGATTCACCCTGTTCCAACTGCATATAGAGACAATGTTATCCGCCTTTCACACACAGTGGAGATGGACCCTCACAGAGTTATGGCTCGCCTCCAGTTAACAGCAGCACCAAGCAGTATTCACTGAGGTCTCCTACTTCTCCCTCTCCTTGCTTCCTCTCCATTCTCCTTTCCTCTACTTTCATACCTTGTCTGAGTCTCAGAAACCAGATATACGTTTCACTCTGGAGCCCATCTGGGGAGGTGGAGTTAATCAGATTTTCTCCAAGCTATGGGACTTTAGTAGATTAATAACCTCTGCAGGATTCTCTGGCTGATTTGAATCCACTGGGCCTCTGGGGAATGTCCCTTCCAAGGATGTTGAGAGAAGGCAGCCCCTGCCGCTCCCCAGTAACTTTAGGAGCACTCATGGAGTGCTTGGAGACTGACTCTTCCTGGGGTGACTCTTGACCGTGCAGCTCTCTTTGTGTCATGGTCTTCTCACAAGCAAAGACATCTGGAGAGCTTTGTTTACCAGCCATCTGCCAGCAGGATTTCCCTTCCCCTTGTTCTTTGTGCTGTGACACAGTGTCATACCCTGGGTCACTGGCTCTCATTCGTTATCACATGCCACACTTTCTGTGATGCTCTACATAGGACTGGGAAGGATATTCAGCTTTGATGCTGGGTATTTATGTGGTCCCCATAGTTTGCATATAGATATATGATGCTCAATATATGTTACATCCACTGACAGAGAATATATAATCAAAAGCTAACCTTTAGCATCACACCTCTCCTGGGATAGGCACTGCTGTATGCTTACATGATTTTGGTTACTCTGCAGTCATGCTTTATGGGAAATATCATTAGCCTTGTGCATGTGTTTATGTATGTGTGCATACTTGTAAGTATTCTTGGACAAAACCAGCATGCATATTTCTGTGTATATAAATTTATTCATGATGATGTTTTCTAGAATTCTGAAGTGAATCTGAAGTGCATATGTATATCTCCATATCTGTGCTTGTACATGTGAATGTGTGTGTTTGTGATGCCCCAGCGGTCCTCAAATAAGCTTTGATCTGGTCACTGTCTTTGGGCCTCATCTGGGTAGGAAGTACCTGTGCAATCAGATACAGACACAGTGTATAAAAGTGTCTTTTTCTCCTCCAAGGGATGCTGTGTGCTCATGCCTGTGTTGTTGTTTTGAGTTTGAGTGGCTCTAAGAGGCCTGTGAAGGAAATGAGAATAATTATTTTCTGGAGGGACAGGAGACTTCCTTCTACTATGCAGTGGACACCTTCACTTAATCGGCACATGTGAATCGAGCAAGGCTGAAGCACTGGGGGTATGAAAATATGTCAGATAAGTAGTACTTTAACATCTTGGAACATGTGATTGCCTCAGAGTTCCAGTGAGAAAAGTTCCTTCTGGCTGTTAGTCTATACAATTTGCTGCATACTGCATGTATTTCTTGTGCCAATAAACAGTAGACCCAGATTTTCTTGGCCTTTACTGAAAATAAATAACTGGATTTAGTTGGATATTCATGTCCTGGTTTTATCTTTGCCTCATAAGGGCTGGTTGTAGTGGATAAAAGACTAAACTCCAGGCTTAAAGTAAGAAAATGGCATAAAGGAGCACTCTTCTCTTTGCAAGAAATGTCATAGAAAAAATGACATTTAGGTCTAATCTTACTATAAATCATCATCCACAAGCTTCTTTGCGTGGGTGAATTGGCTTGTGCTAGCAGTCCATCCCCTGGAATTCTTGCTGTAAGTTTACTGCATAGCCTATTGTGCAGAGCAGCTCCAACCATTGATCTGTCCTTTACAGGTCCCAGAGGCCAGTTTTGAATCCAACTAAGTATCAATAAATTTTGGCACAGTGAGACTAGTAGAAAAGATTCATTTTTATTCATGTTTATTGAGCATATATTATGTGTCAAGAATTATTCGAGGCACTGGGGATATAACAGTGAACAAAACAGGCAAAGATCCTTATTCCACTAAAGTATATAGAAGATGATGCAGAAAATATATGCTGTGCTTGGCAATCATAAAGATGAGAAAGGAAGAAAAGCAGGGCTAAGGGGCAGAGAGCACCATGCAGAGGCAGTTTCACCTCAGAAGGTCAGATCAGAGGATGTCCTCTGAGGAGGAAACACTGAGCTAGCAATTGAAGGGAATGAGGGAAGAACCTATGAGCCTTGCAGTGGGCAGGGTAAGCTTCCAGGAAGGGGGAAAGCAAGTTCAAAGGCCCAGAGAAGGGAGGATGCTTAGAGTACTCAAGAAACAGTGTGCAAACCAGTGTGCCTGGACTGGGTGAGCAGAAGGCACAGTAACCAGAAGTGAGGTTAGAAGAGTCCTTGGAGCCACAGCACACTCCTCGTTGTTGGGGACCAGCACTGCCTCTGTAACAAAATGCCCCTCCCCTGCCAG
>PVKN010016236.1:0-18012 GCA_004027915.1 Capromys pilorides
GCGAGATGGTTCAGTGGTCTAAAGCGCCTGCTTAGGAAAGCTCAGGCAACTGCAGGGACTGCGGTTCGATCCCCGGCACCACATGCTGAGCCAGCCCCCACCACCAGGGCAGGCTGAGCCAGCCACAAAATAAATAAAATAAAGAAACAAACAAACACAACAAGCAAACAAATAAAAAAAAAAAATACGTTTAAAAAAAGAGTCCCTTTTTCATAGCTCTTATGAACAGCCCTGGTGAAGAGGGAGGGCTGTGCTCTGTTGGATAGCAAAGAAGCTACTGAAATGCTGCCCAGCCTGAAGGATCTTCCTGCAAAACCATTGTGGTCCAGGGAAAGCTATTTGTATGGAAGTAGCTCTCAAGGAGCACTCTGCATGCCGAGGGGGCCGTGGAATGCTGGAAGCAGCAGCTGCCACTGGATGCCGCTGGCCACAGTGCCCTGGAGAAGCCTGGTGCCTGTTCTGGACACCAGGCTATTCAAGCTGGCCTCAGCACAGAAGCAGCTGTGAGTGCAGCGCCAGCAAAGCAGGAATCAATGCCTGCTTTCTCTCCAGGACGGCTCTTGGCGCCCCCTGTTGGCAAAATTTAACATTGGGTTATCCTGCCAAGGAAAAATATTTGAAGAGCCCAGATGTATTCATATAGCAGGCCTTGATTCCTGGTTTGATTTGGAGCAGAGAGGCAATGAATTAGCACAGAATCATTGGTTCCATTTCACAGATAAGAAAACTGAAGCTTCCAGCTGGGCGTGGTGGCGAATGCCTGTAATCCCATCACTTGGGAGGCTGAGGCAGGAGGATTGGTGCAAGTTCGAGACCAGCCTGGGCTACAAAAGTGAGCTCAAGGCCAGCCTGAATTGCATAGCGAGACCCCGTCTCAAAAAGACCAAAAGAAAAAGAGAACTGGGGCCAAGGAGGTATCTCAGTGAAATAAGTGCTTGCCTGGCAAGTGCAAGGTCGTGAGTTTGAACCCCGGTCCCACAAAAAAAAAAAAAGCCCAAAGGAAAAGAAAACAAGCTCCTGAGAGGGAGAAGCGGCTGGCCCAAGCTCGCACTAGCTTTTACTTAGCTCTACAAAATATTGAGAAAGAAGGTTGCAAAAATTTCCTATATTGGGCTGGTCAGAAGCTCAGCGGATTAAAGCACCTGTTTAGGCAGATGTACGGGCCAGGGGTTTGATCCCTGTTGTTAGGTGCCCCCCAGGGCTTGCCGAGATGGCGACTGAGATTGAGCGTGATGGGGTGCGCCTGTAATCCCAGCACTTGGGAGGCTGAAAACAGGAGAATTACTGCAAGTCAGATCTGTGTAGTGAGACCCTGTAGACCCCATAGACCCTGTACTAAAAAAAAAAAAAAAAAAAAAAAAAATCTCGGGGCCGGCGAGATGGTTCAGTGGTCTAAAGCGCCTGCTTAGGAGGGATCAGGCAACTGCAGGGACTGAGGTTCGATCCCCGGCACCACATGCTGCGCCAGCGCCACCACCAGGGCAGGCTGAGTCAGCCACAAAATAAATAAACACAACAAGCAAGGAAATAAATAAATAAATAAAATAAACAAACAAACATCTCTATATTGGGTTGTGGTATAGCTCAGTGGTAAAGTGCTTGCCTAGCATGCATGAGAACATGGTTTAATTTCAACACTGCAAGAAAAAAAAAATTCTGTTACATCATTGTGGTCATAATTCCATGAACTGTGGACGTGCACAGACTCACAGCCTACAGGGTGCCAAATACCTGCTGCCCAGGATGTGAGGGTGTCAGGAAGTTCTCCTTGCCATGTTATTAGGTTGAATATATGAAATTATGAGGTTTTATTTATTTATTTATTTTGCAGGACCAGGGTTCAAACTCATGACCTTGCACTTGCCAGGCAGGCACTTGTGCCACGGAGCTGTCTCCCTAGTCCCAAAATTAAGAGGTTTTAAAAAATTGCTATGTCTATAGGCAAAAACAGCAAAAAACTGACAGTGTAACATATTTATTTCTGCTGTGTGATGCATAGAGTTTTCACAATGAATGTTACATTTTAATACACAGGAAAAGCTATACTTATACACATACACACGTATGTTATATATTATCTGTAATTTCATGAGGGCTATACACATGTTATGAAAATATATGACATATGTTTGTTTAGAAAGGCTTTTCTCCAACTGTCCTTTGCCTGTAGTGACTTTGTTCCTTCCAATACAATAAAACATTAAGCTGAGCTAGCAAAATCCAAAGCTTTAGGGGAAAAGATTTATTTATTTATTTATTTATTTATTCATTTATTGTCTTTTTGAGACAGGGTCTCATTGTGCAGTTCAGACTGGCCTTGAGCTCACTTTTGTAGCTCAGGCTGGCCTCAAACTCGCACTGATCCTCCTGCCTCAGCCTCCCAAGTGCTGGGATTACAGGCGTGCATCACCACACCCGGCAGGGGAAAAGATTTAGTACCACTAACCCACTGTAAGATACCAAGACCTACTTGGGTTTTTTGAGCAGAAGTTCTTTTTTTTTCTTTTTGAGACAGGGTCTCTACTTTTTTTTTTCTGGACTGGGTTTTGAACTCACGACCTTGCACTT
This sequence comes from Capromys pilorides, assembly GCA_004027915.1. Lineage (NCBI taxonomy): Eukaryota > Metazoa > Chordata > Mammalia > Rodentia > Capromyidae > Capromys > Capromys pilorides. The sequence continues at coordinate 2,569 of PVKN010016236.1, forward strand.
GCGAGGCGGGCACTTGTGCCATAGAGCTATCTCCCTGTCCTGCAGCACCATTTTTGGCCAGACTTAATTTTAGAAAGTATTTGTACTCTCTCTCTCTCTCTCTCTCTCTCTCTCTCTCTCTCTCTCTCTCTCGTGCGCGCGCGTATGTGTGTATATTCTGCACTGTCCTAAATCTAGAGGGTTTTTTTGGGAGGGCACCAGAGATTGAACTCAGAACTGCACTTGCTAGGCAAGCACTTATTCTACTGAGCTATCTCCCCAGCCAGAGTTTTTCTTAAAAGAAGAACAAGCCATGGGCCAGCGAGATGGCTCAGCAGTCTAAAGCACTGCTTAGGCAAGCTTAGGCAACTCCAGGGACTGTGGTTCGGTCCCCGGCACCACATGCTGCGCAGCTCCACCTCCAGGGCAGATTGAGCCAGCTATTATATATATATATATATATTTTTTTTTTTTCTTTTTTTAAAAGAGCAAACCACAGGCTGGGTGTGGTGGCACATGGGCACCAGTAGTCTCAGCATTTGGGAGGCTGAGACAGGAGTTGGAGACCAGTCTGGGTTACAGAGTGAGCTCAAGGCCAATTTGAGCTACATCGTGAGACTCTGTCTCATAAAAACGAAAAAAAAAAAAAAAAACAGGGAAGTGATGTGTCTGAGGCGGTAGAGGTGCTAGTTAATCTAATTTGCTCCTTGTATGTTGAAATCTTTTTTTTTTTTTTTTTGTATTTTTGAGACAGGGTTTCAGTACGCAGTTCAGACTGGCCTTGAGCTCACTTTTGTAGCCCAGGCTGGTCTCGAACTTGCACCAATCCTCCTACCTCGGCCTCCCAAGTGCTGGGATTACAGACGTGCACCAGCACACCCAGTTTATTGCACATTGTATGCATCTATTGAAAGACTACACTGTGTCCCATAAGTATGTTCATTTAAAAACTTTTTTTTTCTTGGCAGAACTGGGAATTGAACTCAGGCTCTTGTGCTTGCTAGGCAAGTACTTATTCAACTGAGCTATCTCCCCAGCCCTAAAAATATAAACTAATAAGTTAAAAATTTGAAAACAATGCCCCTCAGCACCTTCTACAACATATAAGAATTACTTCAGGGCTCACAGTGACCCTGTGGGAGAGTTTTGTGAGCTGCTGCCTGCCAAAGGCCACTTGGGGGAGGAGGACTACAGGGCCAGGGCCCCAGTGCAGTATAGCACATGTCCCCATTCACCCATGGGCCTGGCTCAAGATCAGGCCACCTTGTTGCTCACCCATGTCCTTCTCGTGCTCCAGGTAGACTCCAGCCTGCTCCCAGTAGGTGCAGTCGGTACCCATTCCTTAAAAGAGATCCATCCAGTCTACCATGCTGAGCTACCAGAGACATCACTGCAAGCTGTAATTAGCAAGGATCTTGCCAAGGAGGGAGCTGTGTTGCTAAAATGTGTAAAGGTCAGTCCCGCCAGAGGAGGGGCTCCGGCCTGTGGCGGAGTCTGGTGTGCAGTCTTCTGAGCACTACGCCAACTCCTTTCACAACAGGAAATGAGGACTAGGATGAGTTCCTCTGCATGGGTTCCAAGGAGCTGCCTGACAACTCCAGTACGGCAGGACCCAAAAAAGGCAACAATTTTGTTGCTTTGGCGTTAGTCTTTTGGAGACAGGGTCTTGCTATCTAGTTTAGGCTGGCATTGAACTCACTATGGAGCATAGGCTGGTCTTGAACTCACAGCAGTCCTCCTGTCTCAGCCTCCCAAGTGCTTGGATCATAGGTGTGCACTACCATGCCCTACTAAGGCAACAGCTTTGAAGAATAGTTTTCAAGCCATGTGTGGTGGCACACCACTGTAACCCTAGTATTTCGGGAAATTGAGGCAGGAGGGTTGCCTTAAATTTGAATTCAAGGCCACTTTATCTCAAGAAAACCACAAAAGGGGCCGGTGAGATGGTTCAGTGGTCTAAAGCACCTGCTTAGGAAAGCTCAGGCAACTGCAGGGACTGCGGTTCGATCCCTGGCACCACATGCTGCGCCAGCCCCACCACCAGGGCAGGCTGAGCCAGCCATAAAATAAATAAATAAACAAGTAAACAAACAAATAAATAAATAATTAAAAGAAAACCACAAAACAAACATGTATATGCACACGGGGTTCAGTTCAGGATGTGAGTGATGATATTGGGCTGAAGAAATGATTTACCTTTTCTCAGAATGCACTGATAATTTTTCCTAGTGATCTGAGTGTGAATCCTTTTGACCTGGAGGTGGCAAATGAGAGACTAACCCAGTGATCCTCCTGCCACGGCCTCCTGAGTGCTGAGATTACAGCGTGTACCACCTCGGCAGCACAGTCCCTGCCTGACAAGTGTGAGGTTCTGAGTTCATTTTCTGATATAGAAAGGAGGGAAGGAAGGAAGGAAGGAAGGAAGGAAGGAAGGAAGGAAGGAAGGAAGGAAGGAAGGAGAGAAGGAAAAGAAACCTGCAATCCCAGCTCTTGTGAGGCTATAAACAGGTGGATCACTACAAATCCAATCTAGTAGTGAGATCCTGAACACCTGTCGATCCTTCCCTAAAATACAAAAAAAAAAAAAAAAAAAAAAAAAAAAAAGTATAAATCAGCCTGGTTAACTTGGCAAGACCTGTCAATTAATAAAGCCAGGAAGAGGGGCTGGCAAGATGGCTCAGTGGTCTAAAGTGCCTCTTTAGGCAAGCTTAGGCAACTGTAGAGTTAGATCCCTGGCACCACAAGCTGCACCAGTCCCAGCCCCAGGGCAGGCTGAGCCAGCCATAACATACATAAATAAACAAGCAAACAAACAAATAAATAGAAAACACAAACACTGGCACCTGATACCACACACACACACACACACACACACACACACACACACACACACACACACTTTAAAAAAAAAAAAAGCCAGGAAGATAGCTAGCTCAGTGGCATAAGAACACGAGGCCCTGAGTTCAATCTCCGTACAAATAAATAAATAAAATTAACTGAGCTTTTTACTTTACATAGAGATGGGGTATCATTAAGTTGCCCAGGCTGGCCTGAATTTGCAATTCTGCTTCACCTTCCCAAGCAGCAGCTGGATTATAGATGTTGCCACCAGATGTGCTTCCTTTTATTGGAAAAGCCACATACATATTGGGCAAGTGTGCTGTCACCTGACTATACCTCTAGCTCCTGAAAGTTCCTTTAAGAAAGGAGAACATAGCTTGGCATATATGAAACCATACCTCAATGGCAATGGTTTAAACTAGACCTGATCTCATGCCTGTAATCCCAGGATTTGGGAAGGCTGAGGCAATATGATTGCAATTTTGACTCAACATGGGCAGCATGGCAATTTAGCTAGATCTTATCTCAAAGACAAATGAAAAGAACTGGTGCTATAACTCGTGTGGAGACTCTGGGTTAAATCCCTAGTACTGGGGGGAAAAGTAAAAAACATACCCAAGCCGGGCGTGGTGGCGCACGCCTGTAATCCCAGCACTTGGGAGGCTGAGGCAGGAGGATCAGTGCAAGTTCGAGACCAGCCTGGGCTACAAAAGTAAGCTCAAGGCCAGCCTGAACTGCACAGCAAGGCCCTGTCTCAAAAAGACTAAATAAATAAATAAATAAATAAATAAATAAATATTTAAAAAAAAAACATACCCACAATATAACTCAAGAAAAACAAAACATAAGCCTATGTTCACACAGATTTGTACATGAGCTGGGATATAAGTCAGCGACACAGTGCCTGCCTGGCAAGCACAAGGTCCTGAGTTTGATTCCTAGTACTGAAAAAAAAAACAAAACAACACAGATTTGTACAAAAATATTTTTAAAATCTATTTATTTGGTATAGGGTTGTCTTTTTGCAGTACTGGGGATTGAACTCGGGACTTTGCACATGCCAGGAAGGCACTTATGCCACTAAGCTGTCTCCCTGGCCCTGGTATAGGGTGTGTGTGTGTGTGTGTGTGTGTGTGTGTGTGTACTTGACAGGCAAGTGCTTACTCTACTAAGCTATCTCACCAGCCCTTGGTACAGGGTCTTGCTAAGGAGCTTGGACTCACAGTGATCCTCCTTTCTTTTTTTTTTTTGCGGTACCAGGGATTCAACTTAGAACCTTGTGCTTGCCAGGCAAGCAGTTATTCCACTGAGCTATCTTGCTGGCCCCCATCCTCCTATCTGAGTCTCTCCATCACTGGGATTACAAGCATGTGCCACCACACCCAGTTTCAGGGCCACCATGGAATGTGGTACTAGGGATCAAACCCAGGTCTTTGCACTTGCCAGACAGGTGCTTAGACCTCTATCTCCCCAGCCTTGTACACAAATATTTATAGCTGTTTAATTCATAACTTCCAAAATTATGTACAACTCAAACTTACACCAACAAGTTAATTCATAAAAAAAAAAAAAAAAAAAAAAAAAAAAAAAAAAAAAAAAAAAAAAAAAAAAAAAAAAAAAAAAAAAAAAAAAAAAAAAAAAAAAAAAAAAAAAAAAAAAAAAAAAAAAAAAAAAAAAAAACATGGAGTAGGGGCTGGGAAGATAGCTCCATGGCACAAGTGCCAAGTTTGAACCCCGGTCCTGCCCCCCAAAAAAAAAAATCAAAAAATAAGAGTGGGGCCAGGGAGATAGCTCAGTGGAATAAGTGCTTGCCTGGCTAGCACAAGGTCCTGAGTTCAATCCTTGGTACCACCAAAAAAAAAAAAAAAAAAAAAAAGATATCTTCACAATGAAACACTACTCCACAATAAGAGTTTGTTGAACAGATATGCATTTATTCCAAACACTGATGCAATACTGCAATGCTGCAGTAGATGGCAGCAATAGACCATTTACAGTTTAATTTTTCTTTCCTGTGGCCATTCTTCCTCAACACAGTAGGCAAATTGTTCCCATTTCAGGAGTGGAAATATGGAGGCCTAGAAAGGCCTGCAGCTCTCCAGGTCCAGCCTCCAGAATCTGATCCAGATGTCCAAGATTTTCTGGACTTTTTTTTATTTTTGCGGGACTGGGGTTCAAACTCATAACCTTGCACTTGCCAGGCAGGCACTTGTACCACGGAGCTATCTCCCTGGCCCCCAGTGGACTTTTAAATTGACTACCCAGGTAAACCCTCTGAGATCTTCCCTCTCTCTAAGTCTTTCCTAATTTTTTTTTTTTTTTTTTTTTCAGCCCCACAGACAGGCCCTCACTGTCAGGCTGGCCTTGAGCTCACTTTTGTACCCCAGTCTGGTCTTGAACTTGTTCTGATCCTCCTGCCTCAGCCTCCCAAGTGCTGGGATTACAGGCATGTGCCACCACGCCCTGCTGGTCTTTCCTAATTTCACCTCTATCCTGAAGGAAGAAATGGGCTGCCATGTCAATGGGAACTGACACTTGGTCCTAGTCCTGGGCCCTAAGCAAGAAGACTTAAAGGGTAGAGCTGCCACTGAAATTAGGATTATCAGGATGATGAAGGTCCAAAAAACAAGTGCACTTTTGTATAACTACAGGAGCAAATATAGGACACTCTTGGGATATGTGGCTGTACTGTTAGGCCTTTTGTACTGTACACAGTGATGTTTGGGAGATTGAGGCAGGAGAATGGCAAGTTCAGAGTCTGGCCAACTTTCCAAGAGTCTGTCTAAAATGGTAAGTGTGTCTGTAATTCCAGCGCTTGGAGGCTGAAAACAGGAGGATCACTGAGTCCGTTCTGCGACCCTATAGATCCTCTACTATATATATATATATATGAACAAAAAAAGGTGAGGGCAAGTAATGCTGTGATAGTGTCCCTGGGTTTGGTGGCAGTGGTGGGGAGGCAGGGGTAGACATAAGTGATGATAATTCAACACTTGAAAGCAAGTTTAAGGCCAGTCTGGGCTATATAATGAATTAAAGGTCAACCTCAAGTACATAGTGAGACCATTCTCCGTAATAAAGTCTCTTGGCCTGTATGTATCCTTTGGGATATATACATATATATTCTCACAGGGCCAGCCAGATAGCTCAGTGGACTGAAGTGCCTGCTTAGACAGAGCGCAGAAGCCGGGTTCGATCCCTGGTGAGCTGTGCCAGCCCACCCCCAGGGCATGCTGAGACAGCGATTGAGTGGTGTGGTAGAATGCCCTTGTAATCAGCACTTGGGAGGCTGAAAACAGGCGAATCACTATGAGTCTAATCCATGTAGTGAGACCCTGTAGTCCCTGTACTAAATATATTTTTTTAAAAAAGAAAAAACATATATTCTTCCATCCCTTTTGTGCTCAGATGATAGAAGTGTCTTCTGGCCTACTTTTCTGTCCTTCCTCTAACTAACTGATCTGTGTCTGGCCCCATACCAGAAACCATGGTGCTGGGTGTGTGTCCAACTAGAGTGACATGTGTGCTGGGGATCGAATTGTGGTCCCTGCACTTGTCTAAGCAGATATCTCTCTAGCCCTGTATATAGGGTCTTGCTATGCAGTTCAAACTGGCCTTTAGGGGGCCGGGGAGATAGCTCCATGGCACAAGTGCCTGCCTGGCAAGTACAAAGTCATGAGTTTGAACCCCGGTCCCAGAAAAAAAAAAAAGGCAAACTGGCCTTTAAGTCTTTGTGAAACTCCTGCCTCAGCCTCCCAGTGCTGGAGTTACAGAACTACACCAGTATAGCTGGCCTGGCTTTCTCCATTAAGACCAAGGCTGGACATCTATTTATAATAAACCCTTAACCAAGGGAACCATGAGCTAATTCAGCTTCCCCCTTCCTATCATCTCAATGGAAGACACTGAGGTTGATCAGCAGCTGACCTATCTGGGCTGTTGCTTCTAGGAGTGTTCAACCCACTGAAAAAGCAAATGTGAAGTACTGGAAACTCGGCAGTTGTAGCGGTGCACACCTGTAATGCCAGTACTCAGGAGGTGGAGGCAGGCTTACTGTATGAAGCTAAAAGACCCTCATCACAAAGATAAAAATAGAGGGGCCAGGGAGATAGCTCTGTGGCACAAGTGCCTGCTTGGCAAGTGTAAGGTCATGACTTGGAAACCTAGTCCTACCAAAAAAAAAAAAAAAAGGAAAGTCAGGCATAGTGACACACGCCTGTAATCCCAGCACTTGGGAGGCAGAGGCAGGAGAATCAGTGCGAGTTCGAGACCAGCCTGGGCTACAAAAGTGAGCTCAAAGCCAGCCTGAACTGCATAGAGAGACCCTGTCTCAAAAAGACCAAAAAAAAAGATAAAAATACAGATTTTCTGGGTATGATGGCATATGCACAAAAGGCCCTGCAATCGAGAGAATGGGTAAGTGATTATCTTGCTTACTGGAGCAGCAGCCCAGAAAGCAATAGCAGTAACTCCTGGTGAATTAAAAGCTGGAAACTAGTTTCTGCAGGAAAAGGCAGGCAGCAGGCTGAGATCTGTAATTCTCAGTCACATGGCAGACTTAAAATTCTACTACTTATTCCCAATCAACTGAATGTACAGGCTATCATTACAGTGAAAGAGAAAATTAAAATGGCCTAAGTGAGGCCAAAACTAGCCTGAACTACAGACCAGGTCTCAAAAAGAAAAGGGGGGGCCGGCAAGATGGTTCAGTGGTCTAAGGCGCCTGCTTAGGAAAGCTCAGGCAACTGCAAGGGCTGCGGTTCGATCCCCGGCACATGCTGCACCAGCCCCACCACCAGGGCAGGCTGAGCCAGCCACAAAATAAATAAATAAAGAAACAAACAAACACAACAAGCAAACAAATAAATAAATAAAATTTAAAAAAAAAAAAGGGGGTTGGGGGTGGGATGTAGCCCCGTGGCACAGTGCCTGCCTGGCAAATGCCAAGATCCAGTTTGATTTTTTATTTTTTATTTTTTATTTATTTTTTATTTTAATTTTAATTAATGTATTTATTTACTTATTTTTGTCTTTTTGAGACAGGGTCTCACTATGCAGTTCAGGCTGGCCTTGAGCTCACTTTTGTAGCCCAGGCTGGTCTCAAACTCACAGATCCTCCTGTCTCAGCCTCCCAAGTGCTGGGATTATAGGCTTGCGCCACCATGCCTGGCTCCAGTTTGATTTTGAGTACCAGATTAAAATAAAACCTTTTAAATTTCAAAGGTTGACTAGGTTCAAATCCAGCTGTTGCCTTGGTAGACACATCAGATCTCACATTCACCTTTGCAAACTTAGGATCTTGCTGAGTCAGTGACGCTCAAGATTTTTTGGGTACAGGTCTCACTATGTAGGTAGCTCACACATAGCTGAGTTCACTGGTTTCTAAGCACTCCCCCCCCCCAACACACACACACAAAGGCATAAGGGATTGTCTTGCTTATTGGAGCAGCAGCCCCAGAAGCAGGGTTCAAATAGCAGTTAACTCCTGGTGAATTAAAAGCTGGGAACTAGTTTCTGTAGGAACTGGCAGACAGCAGGCTGAGACCTTTACTTCTCAGTCACGTGGCAGAATTGAAATTCTATTGCTTATTCCCAGTCAACTGAATGTACAGGTTATTACAGTGCAAGGGAAAATTAAAATGGCCTAAGTGTAATGAAACTAGTGGTACAGCAATAAATGTATTACATACTAATAATTGGGTACTTGATAGAACTGATAAAACTTCACAGGTTTTTATTATAAATTTTAAACTTCCATTTGACTAATTCAAACTCAAGCAATTTGGGGCCAGGGAGATAGCTCTTGTGGCACAAGTGCCTGCCTGGCAAGTGCAAGGTCCTGGAGCTCAAACCCCTGTCCCACCAAAAAAAAAAGCAGTTCTATTTATAGATAGTGGAGACTGGTAATTGAAGGGACATGAAAGGGAAAAAAGGCCCAAGTCATATGTACAGGTATATACTATATACAGTGAACCTAATTATGTATCTAGAATGTTGGGGCTGGGGAGATAGCTCCATGGCAGAAATGCCTGTCTGGCAAGTGCAAGGTTGAGTTCAAACCCTGGTACCACAAAAAAAAAAAAAAAAAAAAAAAAAATTACCAAGGTCAGCCAGAGCTGCCTAGGCAAGCATAAGGACAAGGTTGGTTTCCTGGTATCACATGCTGTGCCCCCCACCCTCAGCCACCAACACCAGGTGTGGTCTTGTAAAAAGGCCTGTAATCCCAGTGCTGGGGAGGCTGAAAACAAGAGGATCACTACTAAGTCTGAGCTGCCTTAGACCCTGTACCACATGCTGCACCAGCCCCATCCCCAAGGCAGGCTGAGCCGGCCATAACAAAGTTTAAAAAAAAAAAAAAAAAAAACCTCACCTAAACAGTAATAACACAAAGCAGGGAAAGATCTAGGGCCCCCCAGTTACTCCAGACCAATTAAGTTTACACATAAAATAACCACACTAATACAACTTTTCAGTTTTATTTCATAAAATCAAAGCTTTTAATACAATTTCTCCGAATACAAAGTACATGATGGAATTTACATGAATGACAGCAGGGCAGCAGCTATCAGGTACTCCCAAGAATAGACTCAAGCCTCCAAGGGCTACAACAAATCAACCCCACCATGTAGTTCAAAGATTGCTATACTACCCCTCCATACCTACACCCACTTTCTGAGTTCAACAGCACCCTCCCAGGAAAGAGGCAAAGTTCTGAAGACTGAGTCAAGCAAAGACGCTGCAGGGATTTGAACCCCGTCCTGGAAACCAGGAGTGCCAACCACCAGCATCTTTTGCTTTTTTTAAAGCTAGAAAAAGGTCAAAAAGCAAAACCTGAGAAAACAAAATATTTGTTTTCTCAGGAAAAGAAAAACCTTGTACCCTACTGAAGAGCACTGCACTGGAGTCTGCTTCTAAGATGCTAGCCTGGCCAAGGCTGTTTAATGTTCACCTGAAAAAGTCTTAGCAGAGAATTTTTGCAATCCCACCCAGCAGCCCTGTCCACCACTACAAACCTGTCTCACTTAGCTGAGAAGTCACACTTACCCACCCGGCATTGCAATTTTTAAACATGTTATCTAGTTTACTGGCTTAAGATAGTTTTAGTCACTGGGTAAGTGCATACATAAAACATCTTAGAGCTAGTTATACTTTTAATAGTCGGTAACAATTACAAGCAAACCAGTGGCCTCTTCTAATAGTGCAACCCACCAGACCTCAGTACCATGGTTACCTTGAGCAGTAATGCACCATGCCCACAAGGATCCAAGCTACTGGCTGCACCAAGGTGAGGGGTGAATGCTCTGTGCTAGGCCAAAGGCAGGGGTGGCGATGTGGCAGAGAAGTCGCTTGTGGGGAGACCTTGCTTTTAACAGGTTTCTGGAAAAGCTAGGGAAAACCGGTTGCCCGCTTTCCCCCTTTCCCTCCCCTTCAAGCATCACTTGAGATGGGCTTTGCTAAAAGCTGCTATAAAAACAGCTCTTCAAGTTAAGGTGAGCCCAGGGACAGATACTTAAGCCTTCTTCATTCCAGAAAGGTGTGGAGGTGAGTCCTCTGCTAATAAGAGACCAGGGTATGAGGCTGGCAGGACTCAATGACCTCAAGAGCTGTCTCTTGCCACAGGAAGGCTCCAGATGTCCTACTTTAAGCCTTTGGTGCCTTTAGTGAGGGGTACCTGAAAAATCTTAAAAAAAGGCTTAGCGCCCACCTCACCCCTCCACCCCCAGGCCAATCAATATACAAGTTGCTCACATGCTAATTACTCCAGCATAAAGCTGAAGTCTTTTCAACACTGATTTATTCATAACTGATCTGACTTTTATGAGTATATAAAAAGCTTGTTCACCTGTTGCCATTTTGTCCACTGGTGAATTCAACTGGAAGCTCCTTCTAGTCTGAAGAGTACCATCTGAAAAAACTATTGGTTCCCAATCCCCACATTTACACTGGAATGTTTGGGTTTTGTTTAAAATGAATACACTATTTTTTTTTTTTCTTACTGGGTCTGGCTTCTCTGGCCCTTCCAATACGTATCTGCTGTTCTCTGTGTTCCTGCATGTAAGAATTGAGACCAAGGGAGGGGAAGAGAGAAACCCACACAAGGCAATGCACTAAAAGATCACTGAGCTGTTAAAACATTTACACTTGCCAGTTACAGTTCTTGATGACTGTTGCTTGTTTGAAATTATTTCTTGTCACTGACTTTAAAAGTTGGATCTGGAAAAGACTAAAGACTTCAGTTCCCCCCACCCCCACCAGAAAGGAACAAAAAGCATTTTACCTAAAGAACAGCAAAAGGTACTTGGCTTTCATCAAAAACATCGATTACTTAAAAGCTGCAGAAATCTCCTCAACACTCAGCCTTTATCACTCCACTCATGGATTTTTCCTTCAACAATCACTACTCCAAACATCGGGGGAACACAAGTTTTAATCATACTCCAGTCGTTTCACAATGCATTCTAATAGCAGCAGGCCAGAACAGTACTGCGTTTTTTTATTACTTGCCAAAACGACAGACAGACCTGAAGTCAAGACAACTGCATTCTCTGTAGTCTGTAAAAAAAACTAGAACAAGTAAGCCCCATCCCCTCCTCCCTTCCCTTCCAATTCCAAGTAAACAATTTTGAGTATGCTGATACACTCACTGGAATATCTCTCACCCTCACTAGAAGAGAAGGCAGAGCCAAGCAGGCATATGCAAGTCAAAATCCTGAACAGCTCCATGAAGGATGAAATGAAGCCTCTGCAAAGGAAAATGCTCAAACACCCACACATGCCCCCTTCCCAGATACCTAGCTGGACAGTGTGGAACACTTTAACACTTGATGAGATGGTTACAAGCATTCTTAACATGCAAACTTTGAAAGTGTGGAGAAATCGTGTAGCCACTGTCATACTGTCTCCTGACTTTCTGGAAACAAATAGTTACCTTTTATTCTCATCATTAGCTCCCACCTAAGTAGTATTTATTCCTTATTAAAAGGGCCTCTATTGCCATGGGCCAGGGATTTTAAATGCTCATCATTTTATGAAGAATGAAATGTCTTTCCTGCCTTAAGTTAGTTAAATTCGGTCTTCTGCTCAATTCCTGCTCTTGTCCATTTAAGTGTTCGAAGACAAAGTTTCTGAAAGATTAGAGAAGAATACCCCCCAAGATTGCCCCAACACTAACTACAGACAAGCAACATTTTATTTAAATAAGGAGACACCTTTTCTAAATACATACATTCTCTAGTAGTTTTATTAACTTATATGATTTAATAGTTTATGCACAATACATAAAATGTTTTAGCAAGATTAACACCTCACTGAAAAGCACATTATGCTATTTCTTTTACAGGATCTTCAGATTAATGCTAAAAAGTTTATTTTATTTTGTAAGCATTGTGATTAAGGCACTCCTCAAAAGAAGCTTTTAAGTCAAGACAAATGCCTATCCCATCTGATGGAAGGCCACAGGCACAAGGCCTACTTCAGTTTCTTAAATGGATGGAAAAACTCCTCACAATCCTGAAATGCCCCAAGGACAGGGTCAGGAAAATGTGCCATATTTGGTAATACCGATTCATACTTATCCCTAACATGCAAAATTGCAGATGCAAGTTAAAACTTATCTGTTAACAGCTGCCTGCTGTTTTCTGCTCCCAGATGAAATGAAGCAACTCTTCTGATAATGAGAAACCTGTCTGAGGCAAACGAAAGATTGGCACACAGCACAGCCTCTTTCAATCCACTTGATCCCACTCAATTATTATTCAGCTTCTTATTATTCAGCTTCTTTTACTCCAGGATTAATGTAGTATATAATCATTTTCTTTTCATTTCACTTTATTCTGCTTTTGTAAAAGCAGGGTTTGAGGTGGACATTTGCTCTTCATTGTTCAATTCCTCATTTTTGTGGATATAGCTTGATAAACCATTAATTTTAAAATGGTAGATTCCATAACTTTTAAATTTTCATTTAAAATTTTTTGCATATGCAGCCAATGTTTTCATCAGTAGTAAGGATCTCAGATCTCAGGGTTATGGTTTATTCCCCAATGGAGGCATGACATAATTTTTTTTTTTCTGCCTTTACTTATCATTCACCAAGGAGCTGTTCCCTCTGCATACTAGGTCATCACACACTGCGAGGCGGGTTATGATTCAGAAGATGTTATCTGAAAAAAGTCTACAGAAAAAAAGGTTTCCTTCCCCTCCCCCAACAACAAAAACCCACCCTCTAAGAGACATTTAAAGCTGAACTACCACAATTCAGTTACAACTACACAAATTTAAAATACGATTTACAAAATTTTAAAGCATACCTTTACATCACGTAGTGCCAATCATACAAAGGAAAATTTTTCCTAAGCTAGGAAAAAAAACTGGCTTACACACAACTGAAAATGGAGTCTTACTTGATAACATAAAAGCTACCATCAGAAGAAATCCCTTCAGGGTCATTAAGTCACTTCCTTTGCTCTGAAGTTCCTACAGTGTATTAAGTTATATTAATCACCTGAAAGAAATTCCAAAAGAGAACCAAACACTACCATCTGCATCCAAACTTTAGGTTTTTAAATTTTTCCCATGATTGTAAACTACTTGGTGCCACTCCAGTGGGCCAGACCAACCCCAGCTCAAAAATTTCCTTCCCCAAAACTCATCTACACATTGAGGAGGAAGAACCGTTGTTACGTTAAGTTTCCTTGCCTAAATCAAGGTATACCTACGAAATCTTCCCCAACTGCCCAATTCTAAGACTGGGAGAAACAAAAACCCGAGAGGATTGGGAATTACTTGCCAACTTGATGAGATTTCCTTAGTTTTTCCATCCTAAGTACTTAACTTCTGTGGAATGAATTCTCTGAAATTATAAACTAAACAATTACCTAACCCTCCCCTCCCAACCACAAGCTGCCAACTAATAGCCGAAATCTAACCCCTCCCCTTTTGGTATTGTAAACCATATTTAAAAACTTAACTTTAATATTTGGCCTAGCCAAGCTCTTCAGAAGTTCTCCTGAGTTGACTGAGTATGAACCAAAGCTGCACTGTGCTGTACTTTTCAGCTTCAACTGGGAAAACGCTTCCAAGGATAAAAGCAGCTCCGATCCCTGCAGGTGTTCGTGCCAACAGCATAGCAGTACACGCCTTCTCTAACCCAGTTTGCCAATAGTACTATAGCATCTGTGGAAAATCTTAAAAAAAAAAAAGATTTCCTCCCCCACCCTCTTTTCCCTGTTAAAATCATTCCCAAATACTGAGTAGAAACAGTTTAGGAGTTAAAAGTGCTTCAGAAGTCTAAGGTTTTTTTTAAAAAAGTAAAACTACCAGCCATTTCTCCAATGGACCGCTCCTCCAGACTCAAAGTTGAGTGCTACTGGTCCTCTAGAGTTCTCTAGAAACTGTAAACCTGTGGTTTTCTGATTATCCTGATACTGGATTTTCTTTTTTTGTTCCCTCGAGTCATCTGTCTTAGGATTCTAGACAGACCTAAGGGGAAAAGAACACATTTTGCCCCAACCCCCCACACACAAAAAATTTCCCCCCAGTTACAACACCCAGACATCATGTTTATAAAACTATTAATTCAAGGTGAGGAAAAATAAAGACTATTCACAAAACTACTCCATTTACTCCAAGTAAAAATGAACTCCTTAAAAAATTACTTAACATTGTCTGCAGGTTCTATAAAATTCATGTTTTCCCTCGAATAAGTTTTTAAAAACTTGCCATCTACCATTCCTCCGTGCCTTGGCAGTCTGCCCTCAAATGCTTCAGACAAGATGCATGACAGAACGTTAAGCCTGAAAAAGAAAAACCTACAACACCCGGAATCGGCCTACACCCATATAAAAGCACAATACACAACTTCCCCAATACCATTAGAAAAAAATAAAAAGTTACCACACACAAGGTACAGGAAAGGACCACACAGCCGACCGGGTTTTTACCACACCACTCGCTCGCTCGCTCGCCCTGCAGCTTTGCACACTGGCACGCTGGTCTAGGAAGCCGCTATCTATCCACCGAGCTCACTCGCCGCCTCGGGTAGTTGACAAGCCAAGCTGCTCACTCGCTAGCTTCACAAAACCGCACTCGCTTCTCCTTTCTCGACTCCTCTCCTAGCTTCGCCAACAAAACGTTAGGGGCGCCTTCCTTCCCCAAATCGCACTGCTTCCTGGACTCTATCTTCACCACGAACTGCCGCTGGCTCCTCAGTCCTAGCTTCAACACTGGTTCCTGGAATCCTGTCTGCTGTCTTCCTAGATTCACTGAATCCACTTCTGCGTAGCACCTGGATCAACTGCCATTTAATACTAGTCCTTAGGATTTTTTTTTTTAAAGTATTAGCGCAGTCCAATGAGAAAAGGTTAAGCTGGAATTCTTGATCTTGAGTTCAAAGTCCTTCAAATTTTTCCAAAGAACTATACTACTAGACTTAAAGCCTTCAGTTCTTCTAACTTCCAAAAGCATTCTGCCTCTGCTTTTAAATGACTTGTCCTCTTAGCTGCTTTTTCATGTGGTCTTAACTGAATTTCCCTACTAGCTTCAAATAATCTTTCAAAATTGGGTCTGATCTTAACATCCTCGCTTTGAGGTTTTAAGCCCTTGCACCACCACTAAGTTAAAATGATA
>PVKN010016237.1:0-18005 GCA_004027915.1 Capromys pilorides
AAATTTAAAAAAAAAAGAAAAGAAAATCTGCTCCAGGGGCCGGCGAGATGGTTCAGTGGTCTAAAGCGCCTGCTTAGGAAAGCTCAGGCAACTGTGGGGACTGCAGTTCGATCCCCGGCACCACATGCTGCGCCAGCCCCCACCACCAGGGCAAGCTGAGCCAGCCACAAAAAATGAATAAAGAAACAAACAAACACAACAAGCAAATAAATAAATAAATAAAATTTAAAAAAAAAAAAAAAAAAAAAGAAAAAGAAAATCTGCTCCAAACTTACTAATTCAGATTGGATAATTCCCTTCAGGCTTTCCTGGAGTTCATCAGAAAACTTCCTCTCATGGGCTGGCAAGATAACTCAGCAGTCTAAAGCCTGCTTAGGCAAGCAGGCAGGAACACAGGGACCATGGTGCATCCCTGCATCAAATGCAGCACCACCCCTAGGGCAGGGAGAACAGCCCAACGAAAAAAACTTCCTACCCACTGTGTTCAAGCACTGGCTAAATCATGGGGACACAGTCCACTGAGAAACAGGAAGACAAGATCTACCCTTCAGATGCCTGTTGCTATAGAACACGTAATACAGTTAAAGTGTATACATATTCTTCAGTCCTTCCTTTTTTTTTGTCTTTTTGAGACAGGGTCTTGCTGTGCAATTCAGGCTGGCCTTGAGCTCACTTCTGTAGCCCGGGCTGGTCTTGAACTTGCACTCACCCTCCTGCCTCAGCCTTCCACATGCTGGAACTATGGGCGTGCACTACCACAAGGCTACCGCTTTTTTTTTTAATATTATGGTCAGCTCAGCCTGCCCTGGAGATGGGGCTGGCGCAGCATGTGGTGCTAAGAATCACACCGTGGTCCCTGGGGTTGCCTATGCTTGCCTAAGCAGGCGATTTAGACCGCTGAGCCATCTCGCCGGCCCGTTGTCCTTGCTGCTTAAATGAGATTGTAAAGTAAAAGGGCACACCTACACTAGGTTATTTTTTTCGTTTTGTTTTGTGGTGCCGGGGATCAAACCCAGGGCTTTGTGGATACAAGGCAAGACTTGGCCACTGAGCCACATCCTGAGCCCTGTTATAGCTAATTTAGGAACTCAATTTTATCTCGAAGTGGAGAAAACAGCAATTTAAAAACTCAAGGATTAGTGCCAAAAACTCTAGCTGTAACTACTCTTTTTTTTTTTTTTCTTTTGTAACTGCTACTTGTTTTTTGTTTTTCTGAGACATGGTCTGGCTATGCAGTTCAGGCTGGCCTTGAGGTCACACTGATCCTCCTGCCTCAGTCTCCCAAGTGCTGGGATTACAGGCATGCGCCACCACACCCGGCACTACTTATTATTTATAGAGACTTACATTTCCCTTTTTCCTCCTCATTTTGCTATTAGTTTCTTCTAGTGCACCAAAACTAGACACCAGCACGGGACTACACCCCACATCCCCAGGTACGTGTGGGACACTAAGGCAGGAGGGTCACAAAGTTCAAGCCTGGTCTGAGAACTTAGTGAGTCCCATCTCAAAATGATTTTAAAAGGATGGGGATATAGCTCAAGAATGAAGCATTTCCCGAACATATGAGAGACCCTAGGCTCACTCCCTAATGCTGAAAAACAATTTAAAAAAAAAAAAAAAAAAAAACTAGACAGATTTCAACTGTAAAAACAAAAAAAAAAAACCCTATATTCTAACTATGTTTAAGATTTTAAAAATATAATTTAAATGAGCCTTTTTTACAAATTATTCTTATAATCTCATTACAGAAAAACGCTTGATTTCTAAAAGTAATCTTCCAGATTTTAAAAATGGGAAGGTGCTGTAGTCCTAGAATTTTGGTAACCTCTGGAAATCCTGTAATCCTGATATGCTGAGGCAGGAGGACCTCAAGTTCAAACTCAGCCTGTGCAACTTAGCACCCCACCTCAAGATATACATAGGTATGGATATAAACATAAAAACGGGGCCAGCGAGATGGTTCAGCGGTCTAAAGCGCCTACTCAGGCAAGCTTAGGCAACCGCAGGGACAGCAGTTGGATCCCCGGCACCACATGCTGCTCCAGCCCCACTCCAGGGCAGGCTGAGCCAGCCATAACATAAAGTAAGTCAAAAAAAAAAAAAAAAATCCTTTAAAAAAATAAAATAAAGTAAAAATGATTTAAAATATCTGAAATCAAATTTGGCAACCGAAAGTTGACTCAGTAATTCTGCCACAGGTATAGAACAGAATCAAATGGAGGTTTGCCCAGCCATCTCCCAGCCAGGACAGACATCTGAAGTTCAAGAACAGTTTAAAAGAGTGCATAATGCCGGGCGTGGTGGCGCACACCTGTAGTCCCAGCACTTAGGAGGCTGAGGCAGGAGGATCCATGAGTTTGAGGCCAGCCTGGGCTACAAAAATGAGCTGAAGGCTAGCCTGAACTGCATAGTGAGACCCTGTCTCAAAAAGACAAAAAAATAAGTAAATAAAAAAATAAAATAAGAGAGTGCATAATGCAATACTTTCTGTGAAGCAAAAGCCTATTTCTGGAATTTGGCAAATTATATCTGCAATCTACCCTCTGTGACAACCCTGCTTTCACACACTGAGTTAACTTCTTTTCCACAAGGACCTCTTCCCCTCCCCACCATCACACCCAGACTAAAGATGCAGACACTGCACTTGGTTTTTTTAAATTATTTATTTATTTACTTATTTTACAGCCTGCTCAGCCTGCCCTATGAGTGGGGCTGGCGCAGCATGTGGTGCAGGGTCCCTCAGTTGCCTAAGGTTTCCTAAGCAGGCGCTTTAGACCACTGAACCATCTTGCTGGCCCCATACGTTGCACTTGTTGAGTTCCTGCACGCAACTCTACAAAGCACACAGTGCAGAACAAGTGGGGAGGTCATGGACTGACGAATCCCTGCTGTTTTGGAGGAAGAGGCTGTATGACCCCACCTGTGAACTAACTACAAGGCTATGCTGCAGATACTAAGACCTTCAAGAAACTGGCTAAGAATGGAAATCTGATCTTCAGCTAAAAGAGACTAGAAGTAAGTTCAGAACCTGATCTTCAGATTTTTGTCCTGGCCTTGAGCTTCTTGCCTCAGGCTCCAGAGTGGGGAGGGGTGATTACAAATGTGTGTCACTAACCTTCCACGCAAGATCTGATCATTTGTGCCTAACCTAGGACGACCCAAATGGACGCATTAGGCCCGCCTCTACACCCACGTAGTCCTAAGCCTTTTTTTTTTTTTTTTTTTGGTGGAACTGGGAATCAAACTCAAGACCTTACACTTGCCAGGCAGGCACTTGTGCCCCTGAGCTATCTCCCTGGCCCCTAGTCCCAAGTCTTCAAACAGTACAAATATCACTGGTGTGTGGTATCAGCCTTAACGAGGGACTCTCACTCACACCTTCCATTTGAGGACTGCCGGGCTCCTACCCTCTCCCAACAGGGGGAATGGCTCCCAATCACCAAGGGCCCAAAGACTTGTGGTGACTTTCCTCCACCCTTATCCATCAGCAGCAACTGTTTGAGGGCCTGCCCCACTGCCCTGGCTGCCCCATCTAGCCTTGGCCCAGTTACTTTGTCTTTACCCTCAACCAACTCCCAAGAGACCAAACACGTCCCCAAGCTAAAGGCCTGGGCACAAACATCACTTCCTTCACCCCACCCCCACTCCCAGTCAACACAAACTCTCCTGGAACCTCTCCCCTGACCTGACTGCCCACGCCGCTACCAGTTTCCTTCCCACTCCAGGCCTCTCTGAACTACCCCTCTACCTTCCCGTTCCACACTCACGCGCTACCTTGTCCAACTGGCACCCTGTCCTTCCTGGGACAACGCCTAACTTAGAACCGCTCGGCGCAGGACACAGAGCAACACAGGCTCTCACAGAGCACCCTGGGAAGCACCAGGAGGCAAAGATCAGCGAGTTCCCACTCTGCCTCCTTTCCGGCTCTCAATTAACACCTCTAGGACTCTGACACAATGCTTTCCTTCTCAAAACGGGTAAAGCTAAAAAGACAACCAGCTACGTTAAGGCTTTTTCAAAGATGGTGACTGGAAACCTCTGGCACTCTTCTACAGCCTAATAAACCTAACTGACCTGCTCCGGTTGAAACCAGTTTTGCGGCCATTTATCCCTAGAAAGGTGCTCTCCGGGCAGGGAACGGAGATAAAGGACCCCCAGGCTGAGTCTCCCACCTGCACCTTTCTGAGAACAGGGCACGGATGCCCGCCCCGCGCCACCCGCCTGCCCGGCTACCTCACCTCTCAGGCCTGCGATCAACGCTGCGCTCGTCCTCCTCCGGCCTCCTGCGTCTCCCGTCGGCTCTGCGCTTACGCCCGAAGCTCCATCGCGCGGGGGATGGCGGGCTGCGGGGCGCGCGGTCGGGTCTGATCCCACGGGGCCCAAGACCCGCCCCCGCCCCCCCTCCCCCCACGCTTCAGGAACCAGCCCGGTCGGCCCCGAACCGAACCGCCTCCCCGGGCCCCGCATCTCAGGAACCGTCCCCTCACGCCCCGCACGACGGCCTCCAGGTCCGCCTACCGCGCACGGCCCGCTCACCTGGAGTACCCGGGTGGGCCTCGCGGCCGGCAGGCCATGGCGGACGACAGAGGTGCAGCAGTGACGATCGAAAAGAGACGTTTAAAGCGCCGGCGCTCACGGTCTCTGGACGCGTCCCGCCCCCAACCGCCCTTAAGTGCGCTAGGCCCCGCCCCTCGGCTCTCCCGCGCGCGGGGCTGGGCGAGACCACTCGGTCTTCACCAGCGGGGGGGAAGGCCGCTCAGGTGCAGGCGCCTCGCGGTAGGATGGGGCTTGGACGGAGGCCCGGAGACAGTGCGGAGCCGCGAGACTCGGCCGCCGGAGACTGCCTCTCGAGAAAGCGGGACGACGGCGACAGCTTCGTGGAGGAAAACCAAAGGAACTCTCAGCCCCCGCAGGCTCGCAGGCGGCCGGCGCCTCTGTTGTCCGAGCGCTGATTGGTCGTGTCTTCGCGGGCGGAGGGGTATTGGCGGGAGATTCGGCCGCGCGCGCCGGGAACACCCGAGAAGGGAGGGGCAATCGGCCCTTCTATTGGTCCAGCTGAGCGGGCGTGTCCATTATTGGCCCGCCCATCGCAGGCGCGCCTGTGATTGGCCCGGCGCACGGGCTGGCCTCCGAGCCCCACCCTAGAAGGCGCGGTGTCCGGGTTGGTCGGCTCCGCCCTCGCAGCAGTGCCGGCGGGTCGGGGGTCTTGACTCGTCGCTTTTCGGGGGTTTTCGCGGTAATGGCGTTGAACCTACGGCCTTCTTACTGAGTTCACTCCCCAGCCACTTTCAAGACAGGATATCGCTGAATTACCCACACTGGGCTCACGTTAGGGATCGTTCTGCTTCAGCTAGACCCTTGGGGTTACGGGCGTGCACCACCACCCCACAACACCCGGTTGGTCCGTCGCTTTAAGTCATTAAAAGCTTTGGAGTAACCTCAGCCAAAAAATGGCCAGTGCACTGGTGTCCACAGTCGCACACCTGCTGTCACCGACCTGCCCTTGGGCTCAGTACTCGCGGTTTAGGGACTCGGTTCACGCGCTGCGTGAAACTGAAGGAATCCCAGGCTTGGGACCTCAGACTACTACGACTTGCTCTCTACAAGTGGTCGCTGGGCCCACTATTAAAGGACAAGGCTGAGAATGTCCCAGCCGGAGCGGAAGTGGGGTCAGGGAGTCTGCGTCCTGGGCGTGAAGGCACGTTGTCCTGTGTCAACCTAGGTGCCCCTTTCCAACTCCACAAGGCATCCCACAGAGGACCTTCATGGGCACAGTACCACCCGCCTTCCCCCTGGACAAAATGCTTGTTTCTAAGCCATCTTTTCCAATACCCCCAACCACTGCTCCAAATGTTGTAAAGCTTTAAAGTAGGGTGACACATGGGCTGGGGAGATAGCTCTGTGGCACAAGTGTCTGCCTGGCAAGTTCAAGTTCAAACCCTGGTCCTGCAAAAAAAGAGAGTGATGCAAAAGTATAGCACTTAGTAGTAATCTTTTATTAAGTACTGTATTACTTAGCTACATTTTTATTTACAAAATTTAATGTGAAAAAACCTCAATCCACTCAGCCTCTTCTAAAGGCAGTCCATGAAACTGCAGACTCCACAGCTCCCACAGTAGACACCAGGCATCCCCACACCTAGAACTGACCTTGCTCTGCTCTGAGCTCACCTAGTACCAGGGGCTGCTGAGTCAGGCCAGCTAGGCTCACCTGACCCGAGGCAGTCAGGCTTCCAGTAGGGGCCACAGTGTGAGGACCCCCCAGCAGGCATGCCTGCGTCAGCTGTGCTCGGGGTCTCCCACCTGCACCATGTCGAGCTGGGAGCATGCCCCTCAGAGGTATGTGCCTCTCATGGGGCCTGGCTCTACACTATCCAGAAGACAGGGTTCTAGGTGTTACCATGACACCCTGGGCCTTACCCGTTACACCTCCCTCCACCCCTGCCCTTGGCCAAGTGTCTGAGGCTTTGGCCCTCTGTAGCCTGGGGGAGCAGAAAAAGGCACCAAGAGCAGTGAGGACTTCTAGGCACTGGGCAGGTCCCATGAATGTTCAAGTACCACCTGGCCTGTCCCCAGGTTGCCATACTTGCTTCCTGATCCAAGGGTGGCCCTCAATTTCCAACAGCCACCAGGAAGCCCCAGGCTGGGCCAGCACAGAAGAGTGGTACCCCCATGTCCCCTCCACCTGCAGGCTCTACCCCAGGTCCTCCCAGCAGCCTGTGTGCCAGTAAGTGGCCAGGCTGAGACAGAGCTGGAGAGCAGGTTGGGTCAGGTGAGTCTGGCTGATAACTGAGAACAGGTGTGCTCCATAAAGTTAAGGCAGAGTGGCCAGGTGAAGCCCATTTGGTCAGACTGGGGGTCTTGGGCCTTGAAGAACTCGGTGTGGAGCACCTGCCTCACCCAGAGCTAAGTAAGCACAAAAGAAGGTGCTGAATGCACTGGGAAGAGAAGGCAGGTGCTGTGCTTGGCATCCAGCCCTGGCAGGGGCCCAGGGCACTAGCTGCTTCGGAAAGCAGCTGGCTGGGGACAGAGCGTCAGACCCCAAAGGCTCCACCAACAGCCGCAGTAACATTCAGCGCACAGTGCACACATCCAGGATGCAGAAGCGTGCCCGGCAGGTGGGGCAGGGCACACGGCTGGCCAGCCAGGTGTCTGGACGCTGGGGGTCCTGGCGGCTGGCAAACCACTTGCCCATGCACGTGAGACACCACATTGGGCGGCAGTAGCACTGCTGGCACTCCCCTGTGGCCGGCTCCTGGCAGGTCTTCACCAGCTTCACACTGGCTCGAGTCTGCATGCAGCCAATGCAAGGCTCCAGTTCCTGCAAGGGGCACAGGAGTTACAAGAGTCCAGTAATATGGCCCAAAGGCAGCCCACCCCAACCCTCAGACCTGGCCCACCTGGCTGCTGGGCACCGAGTAAGCCGGGTTGACCTCCACCAGAGAGGCAAACGTCTCCAGGAACAGGTCGCCCAAGCTCTGGTGGATGACCACGTTGGCCGCGCTACGGATGGGGGCCTGGAGTTTCTCGCACAGTTCGCCATATTCTGTGGAGCTCAGCCTGTGGGAAATGGAGCCTATGGGCCTTGGAGAGCTGTCCAGAGCAACGGCCAGCAAAGATGCCCATAGACCCAAGGTCACCTACCCTGAGGGACCGGAAGAGCTGGAAGCCAAGGTGTCACCCAGCCACAACCCCAAGCTATCCCAGCCCATTTCCCAGGAAGCTCGGAGGATAGTATGTGTAGAAAGTTGGGGCAGTGGCCCCAAGGGTGATATCACACAGTCCCCAGAGGGACATTAAGGCCACCAAGTACTTACCGGATGTCGAAGGGCTGCACAGCAGGGCTGATGCTGGCTACGTGGATGGTGAGCAGCTGCACTGGCAGGTTTGAGTCTGGCGAGAGCTCATGCTGCCGAGACTCTGTCACAGTCAGGTGCACGTCCTGCTGCTGAGCCACGTGCACACAGTACGTGGTCACCTTCATCACCCACGTGTCTGTCACAATTACACGAGCACCTGGCACCCCAGTAGCAAACTTGTCAATACGCCGGAACTCCGTGTTGATGGAGGAGGCAACAGCCTGCCAGCCTGACTGCGGGAGGGCATAGAGGGCCAGGGTGCAGGCCAGAGGGTGGTGGGCCCAACGGTCCCGGGACCAGTAGTAGATCAGAGTGCAAGCAGCAGAGGGGAGCGCCACAGCCAACAGGAAGAGGAGCTGCCAGGCCCCTGAGGCCTGGCTGGGAGAGTACAGCTGCTTTTCTGAGGCTGCAAAGCACATGCCCACATAGTAGCCTGCAAAGAAGAAGGTACTTCAGCGTGGACAAGGGCTGCTGAGACTATCCTCCCTCGGCAGTGACCATCTCTGGGCTGGGAGAAGGAAAGGGCCACTTCCTTTAGTCACTTGCCCGTGGCCTCACCACCCCTGTACTTTCACAGCAGGCCTGGCTCAACCAGTGACAACAGCACTATTACATATGTTAGAGAAAAATATTTTGAACTTAGTTTTATACAACACATAAACAATGGAGGAAAACAACCTAAAAAAACTAAAATTGCAACATGAAAACACCTATAACGACCCGGTGTTGCCTTACACAGGACTGCACTGTGGCCTGCTTCTGGGTCCTAGGGGCCAAGGCACATAGGGGACAATCTGAATGTCAACATGACTGGTAAAGCACAGTGAAGGACTGCATAGGCAGGCTACAGCTCGCGAAGTATGATAGTAGATGCTTTGTTTCTGACCACATCACTACATACTAAGATAACTTGTCGTGCTGCAACAACTAGTAAGTCTATAAAACTAGCAAGTTTTCAAAAATCAGAAACAGAGTAAGACTGGCTCTGCGATCTGCTCGGGCATCCTGGTGTGGCTTGTGCTCCTCAAGTTTGGGTTTCCCATTTATGTAATGGGGATCCTGTGGCAAGGATGCTGCCACCCTGTATCTGCCTCCATCTCTGCAGTGTTCAGGCTGCTGCGTCCTCACGCCAATTCCTGTCTCCAGAGCTGCAGGTACGACAAAGCCACTTGTCATCTGTCCTCCCAGTGAGAACGTTTTCGCCTGACTTCCAAAGGCCTCCCACCTGGTTCCCCACCTCCAGCTACTGCCATGTCTCAGCACTGCCCTGTTCACCCTCCAGCCAGCTCAGAGGCACCTCCCTGAGGCTCCCCTAACGCCTGATGCACCGCCCAGTATTGCCCTGAACAGCCAAGCCTCTGCACCTGTCGCCCCCAAACTCGACTGCCCATCTCACCTGCTCTCCCCACGACTACCTCCCAGGCCCCAGGGCAACGCAGCTCTCCTCCTCCTACACACACACACACACACACACACACACACACGGCATCGCGGTGCACGCCGAAGTCAGTAAGGCCCAGGACTTGAACCGCTGGACCGGAGCATTTCTTGCTCTTGCAAGCCTGGTAAAAAACAAAGACCCCAATACTTCTGCCTGCTCAGCCTGGGCTTGCGCTAGGGTCACGCTACCTCAGGTAGCCTTCCCCCACCCCATCGATGGCTTCAGGGCGCTGGCCCAGCGAGGGAGCTGACCGCAGTCCCTTCCTGGTGCCGCGGGCTCAACAGCCAGCACCTCGTCTCAGTCACCTCCGGGTGTGGATCGCGCTTGACTAGGAAGACCCGGGACCTGCACTGGAGACTCACCGAGCGGCAGCAGCGAGTGGCACAGCAGCGTGGCGGCCGTGCGGCGTAGGTGGTAAGGAACGAAAGCGGCATCTTCGCTGCCCAGCCAGCCGGACAGCAGGTTCTGCACCGTGAGCCCGGCCGAGTGGAACTCGTTAGGTGTAAATACGAAACATACGGCGAAGACCAAGTAGGCCAGCGTGAAGGTCACCTCCGGGCTGTCCATCGCGCCACCGCCCCCAGAGCAGGTAAGAAACCGACACGTCCCGTTCTGGGAGGTCGGCGGATTGCGGTCATTGCAGTCGCCGTTACCTTTGGTACAAGAGTCGCACCAGGCCTCCCGCAAGGGACCCTGGGAGACCGATTCGCTGGAGTCCCCCGCAAGGCACGCTGGGAGGCCAAGTCCCCTCTGCCCAGCCACCCGCGGAGCACGCTGGGAGAAGGCCGCCCGCAGGGCCCTCTGGGAGACTGAGTCCCCTTCCGGGCAGCCTACGAGACGCTCTGGGAGGGTTCTCAGTGCTCCTGAACGGTGGGCTACTGTGATAGTCCCCACGAAGGTGCAAGTTTCTTGTCTTAAGCAACCCTGTAGAAGGCGATAAACCTGGTTTCATTTCACAGCTAAGAAAAGTGGGGTCCTAGTGAGCTGGTCTCTGGCCCGGGCTATACCGCACAGCATACTCGCGTTCGCGGCACAGCCCGAAACACTGGGGTGTGGCGGGACCTGAAGCCACTACCCAACCGCGAGCGCCCAAGAACAGCTCCGAGAGCCCCAAGCTCCCGAGTTGCCCTCGGTCCCGGAAGCGGAAGTGTCGGTGCGGGAGGAGGCGGAGTCTGTGCTAGGCGGCCTGCTATTGGCCGCGGGCTCCCGGCAGTCGGGCCGTCGACCGCGAGCTGATTGGGCACGCGACGCCAACCGTCGCTATTTGAATTCTCAGGCGCGGCGGCTACCCCAGCGAACTGAAAAGGCGGGTCTCCTTTCTTCAGCTTGGTTTACTTGCACGGCGCGCTTCTTTCCTCGTGGCGGGCGGCAGCGCGGGCCCACAGCCCAGCGGCGGCGGGCAGGTAGGCGGCGGCGGCGGCGGCGGCGGCGGCTGGGAGCCCACAGGGCGCGGGAGCGGCTCGGATCCGCTGGCCTCCACGAGGCTGCGTCTCGGAAAGGCCCAGAGAACCGCGTCCGAGCAGCGCCGCCGACTCGGAGCCCCTCCCTGTGCCGGCGGGTCACCTGCTCCAGTAGTCCTTGCTCTCCGGCGTTCCGCACGGAGACCGGGCAGTCTGTCCCCATTTCCTCCCGCGTCTCCCTGCTCGAGCTTTTGCCACCGTCCCAGGGACACTTTCTTGCTTGTTAGTCCTATAATAGTCCTCCTGACGGGCCTAGCCCCACCCTCGAAATTTCTCTTTAAAACACTTTCTTCTGCTGCCCCTTGCCTGCTAGTGTCTTTCTTTCCAGCACCCTCCCGCGAGTGTATGCATCCGGGTGCCTCCGAGTCCGGGCCACCGCCTCTTCTCCTTTGCTAATCACCGAGCAAACTCATCTTTTTGAGACAGGGTCTCGCTATTCAGTTCAAGCTGGCCTTGAGCTCACTTTTGTAGCCCAGGCTGCTCTTGAACTCTCACTCATCCTCCTGCCTCAGCCTCCCAAGTGCTGGAATTACAGGCGTGCGCCACCACGCCCAGCTTTTTTTTTTTTTTCCCAAGCAAACTCTGGAGACTCCACCTGTGATTCGACTCTTAGTGCTAAAGGCTTGATCATAAACACCTGTCAATCCACCAGGCATCCTAGGCAGGATCCCCACCCAACACCATTTTCACACTGCAGAGAGCGTCAAAAAACAAACTTGGCATGTCGCTTCTCTGCTCAGCTTGTTGCAGGAGCCCCTGTCGGCAAAGACACCATCTCAAAAGAGTTGGGCTCGCCAAAAAAAAAAAAAAAAAAAAGAAAGAAAGAAAAGAAAGGGGCTGGGAGATAGCCCTGTGGCACAAGTGCCTGCCTGGCAAGTGCGAGGTCGTGAGTTTGAACCCCAGTCCCGCCAAAAAAAAATCAAAAGAATTGGGCTCACTGTTGTCCCACCTTCCTAACCGAAAGGCTTCCTCTAATCCATTTATCCTGGAGACTTAGGCAGGCTTGAGCTGCTCACAGCCATCCAGTGCCCTCTTTCTACCCCTGCCTATAACCTAGCTCCTCAGCTGAAAACCTAACATTGCCAATGGCTGCTGTTTTTATTTTTTTCTCTCTTTTTGAGACAGGGTCTCGCTGTGCAGTGTAGGTTGGCCTTGAGCTCACTTTTGTAGCCCAGGCTGGTCTGGAACTCCTACCGATCCTCCTGCCTCCGCCTCCCAAGTGCTGGGATTATAGGCGTGCGGGACCGTGCCTGGCTCAGACTGCTGTTTTTCACTTGGCACTTGTACCATGGTTCAAGCCAGGTCCAAGCTCCTCCACTGGCTGCAGGAGACTCTTTTCATCCCTCCCCGCTTTCTTTCCCTGTCCATCCATGAGTCTACATGGTGGGCTACCAAACCAGGTCAGCCCCAACCCCTCCCGGTGCTGACCCCATCTCTCTGCCCTCTGCATAGTGGGTGCAGGTGGACTGGGTCCCACTCCAGTTCTGTGGTCTCGCCTCACCTGCCCCTCTTGGGGCTGGACTTGTGAAAGCCCCTGTAGAAACCACGCACCTTCTGGCTCTTGGTTTTCTTTGAAGCTAGGGTTTCTTCTCTGGCTCCTGCCCCACAGCATGGCGCCACAGTAAGAGTCCTTCCCCACACTGGCTCTCTCTGCGTAACCTGAGCAGTGCTGCCTGAAGTGGGACAGGATTCACCCCAGGTGTTCCAGTCTCACCTGCAGGGAACACCTGTTAAGAAGGCTACATCTCCCTCACCACGGTGGGGATGCTCCCTCCACGGGGTGTGTCTCTAGGCAATGCGGTGTCCTTGCTCTCACTGATGCTAGTGTGTTCCACTTTTCTAGAATGAGTCTGCAAGTCTTAAACGACGAAAACGTCACTCATGAGAAAAGTGCAGAACACTGCAACTTCCTGTTTTCGCCACCAGCACTTACCGGAAGAGTATCTGTTCTTGGTCTGTCACAGAAGGATAATGTGCCACCCAAGAACCCAGCTAAAGCCACCAAGGTAAGAGTGGGCTCTGTTGTGTGCTCACTGGGGCCCTGCTTGCCACTGCCTTTGTAGTTGGCGAGCAGGTGCTCTGTCCTCCTCACTCTCTCATAGGTGACTTTTCAGACACCTCTGCGGGATCCACAGACACACAGGATCCTAAGTCCCAACATGACCAGCAAAGTTGAAACTCTCTTTGCTCTGGATGACAGCATTGGATTAGAAAACTCTCACTATTCTTGGGTACAGAAAGATCCGTAAGTGTTGGTGCCATTTCTCTTTTCTCCTGATCTCTGCTCTAGGTGCGTCAGGGCACATCCTATGTGTCAGTAGCAAGTTACTATTATCCTTAGCAAAGTTACTAATGGGCTGGCAAGATGGCTCAGTTGTCCAAAGCGCCTGCTTAGGAAAACTTAGGCAACCACAGGAACTGTGGTTCCATCCCCGGCACCACATGTTGCGCCAGCCCCACCCCCAGGGCAGGCTGAGCCAGCCATAATAGAAAGAAAGAAAGAAAGGTTAATAATGATCTTTTTTTTTTTTTTTTTTTTTGCGAGACCAGGGTTTGAACTTAAGACGTTGCACTTGCCAGCAGGCACTCCAGGCAGGTGCCACGGAGCTATCTCCCCAACCTCTAACTAATGATCCTCTTTGTAAGTTTTAGTTCCATACCTCACTTCTTTGCTGTCTTCCTTGCCAATGGGTTTTTGTTTCCGTATCCTGACAAGACATTCTGACCTCACTGCAGATGATCTGCAATATCCTTTTCTTGCATTTGCCTCGTGTCTCCCTTTGCTCAACAGTGCTTCCCTTTTCCACAGTCAGCGCTTGGAGAAAGCAGATGAGACTTGTAGGCAGAGAAATTCATGCAACCCATTAGTCAGAGCACACACAGCTCAAACGAAGGGGACAAAGTACTTGCCCACTGGGAGAAGCCCCTCTTCAGACAGACACACCAAGCACGGGCAAGTTGATCTTCACAGATGGCCAGGTGGCCTGCTGGGACAATAGACAAATGCTGAGGTTTTGCCTGGAAATTGTACTTAACCAGTCAGGGACACAGTTGTGTCCAGGACAAGGAGGACCTTGTATCATTTTAGTGCTGGGTCTGTGGTAGTTGTGGTGGTTGTGGTCGCAGTGGTGATGTTAGTGGTGCTGGGAATGGAACCCAGGACCACAGGTGTGCTGGCCAAGCAATGCACCTATATCCTCATCCTTTTTAGGGGATGAGGTACAATCTAAGTTGCTCAAGCTGGTCTAGAACTTGTGATCCTCCCACCTCAGCCTCCCACAAGCAGGATTTACAGGTGTGTGCCACTAACTGTACCTGGCTTGTGCTGATTTAATTATTTCAAAACTTTCATTTAGTTGGATTATAGATGTATAGAAAAAAGCATAAGGAGCAAGATACTAGTGTGTTGTTCACTATTGTGTTCCTCATTTAAATCATTCCCAAATGCCACATTTGTCTGGTCCACATGCCACCTGCACCCTGCACAGTCACCTCCAACCTGAATCTGCTCCTCTTTCTGTGTGTCCCTGCTGCTTCTCCACTTTGTGTTTGTCCTTGGTGACACTTGATCCAATGTATTCAAGCAAGTCATGTCCTATGCTAACCACTTCCAGCATGGGGGAGGTAGAGCCAAAGCTGTGGTGGATCTAACCAGCTTTGAGGCCAAGGAGGGTCTTGCCTTGAACCCAGGCCCCAAGGGCCACCCAGCAGCCACTAGAGCACAGAAGGTGGAGGGGCACTGGGAAGGCAAGCCTGAGCGGCAATGTGGCATTTGATCTTGGTAGCCAGAAGGTACTTGTACCTTCCATGCTCTATTTGCTTAATGCTGGCTCAGTGCTGAGTATCACTGCAGGCACAGCAAGGTACCCAGGTATTATGGGGCTCATGGTTTATGGCAGGAGGCCAGGACTCATCCACTGTTGTGGCCATGGTGGCAGTCTGGGAGGTGGGACAACTATGACAGGCCAGCTACGTGGTTTCCTTATACCTAGCTTCTTAACCTTAAAGTTTTTAAAGTTAGGCAGAAATTGCAAAAATAAGACCATGAGCACAGGGTCCTTTCTGCCTGAATCACTAAAGTGATAAGTCCAGGCTCTTCCAAGTAATGGGAAAGTCAGAGGACACTCATTTGTCTGTTCGATGTGAGCCACGACCATAGCTGTGGTACTAGGGATTGAACCCAGAGCCTTTGCCCTGAATCCCATCCCCAGCACTTGTTAAAATTTCTTTCTGTACAGGGTCTTGCTGAGTCACCAAGTTGCCTGAGATGGGCCCGGTCCTCCTGCCTCAGCCTCCCAGAATGATGGGATTATAAGTCATGTGCTGCCACCCCCAGAACAAAAGCAGATTTCTTGAGCTCAGCTTTTCTCAGTGAAAAACCAGATCCTTATGAATTCTGGCCCTCCTGGCTCTGAAGCTCTGGTCCCAGGGTAAGGAGTCCATGGCTCCATGAGAAGACCTTTGCTGGCACAGCTTTCTTGTTGCGTCTCTGCCCAATGTCTCAGAGCCTACATGTCCCCCACTGCCACTACCACTGATCTGCAGGCCTGTTTTTCTTGAGACCTGGGCCAGAGGACAGGGCTAACCAGATGTTCTTTTTTCTCAGTCACTCTTGCGTCCATGTGGACTGGAGTCTTTTTTTCTTTCTTAAGACAGGATCTCCCCTGCTGGGGAGATAGCTTAGCAGCATAAGTGCCTTCTTGGCAAGCACAAGGTCTGGAGTTCAATCCCTAGTACAAAAAAAAAAAAAAAAAAAAACCAGGATCTTCCTGTGCAGTTCAGGCTCACCTTGAGCTTACTTTGTAGCTCAGGCTGGTCTTGACCAATCTTCATGCCTCAGTCTCCCTGGGATTACAGGTGTGTGCCTCCACACCCAGCAATGGGCTGAAGTCTTGACCGGAAAGCTTATGGGTTCCTTAGTGTTAACTAAGTTTGTTTCTAAAAAGTCAACAGCTCCCCAAGGATGCGAATACCAGGTTGCCCAGTGGAATTCTCCAGAAGCCAGCTATGGCTGGCTCTGGCCTTTCTCCAGGAGACACCACCTCAGCCTCTGAAGATGACAGCTGCAGCAAGCCTGGCCTGGTACACCTGGCTGACTCAAGTGTCCCAAGTTTTCCCCAGAGCCCACAAGGTCCTAAAACTCAGGTATCTCCAGGACAAAAAGCTAGCAGTGCTGGCCAGGCCTTGAAGGACGGTGTTAGTTCTCATTCCTCACCCAAAACCATACCCCCCACTGTTGAAGTCCTCAAAGACCCTCTTGGGACGGCACCCCAACACCAAGTTTGTGCTCCTCCTAGAGCTCCAGGAGGGAGCCCCTCCACCTCTGCCCCAGCCCAGGGTGCTTCTCTTGGAAGTACGGATGCAGGCACAACCCCTGCAGACCTTACTGTCTCTCAGAACCTGGCTTTGGCCAACCCAGTTTCCCAGATAAAGGACACTGCCAGCCAAATAGCTGTTAATCCAAGGTGCAAGCCTGTAAGGCTAGAGTTTGACTTCTCTGATGGGGCAACCAGCAAAAGGGCAACTCCACCACAGAGACAAGGAAGGAGGCCCAAGGAGAGGCAGCCACAGACCCCCGAGAAAGCAAAAGAGGAAGATGGGGCCAGAGGCGACAACCAGGTTCATCCACCAGCTTCCCAGAGCTCCTACCACCTTGACTGGGACAAACTAGATGACCCGAACTTCAACCCTTTTGGAGATAACTCCACATTGGCCAGCAAAGAAGCCCAGCCCTCTGGAAGTCCCGCGGCCAAGCTAGCACCACCTGCAGAGGACTTGAGTCCAAGCCAGTAAGTGCAGCGGGCAGATCGCGGCAGGCGGCAGGGCCCACTGTTGGCCTGCCGAGCAGCAACTTTGGAGCAGACAGGCTCGGGAACCCTCTCGCTCTGCACCCCAGATCCAGACCTTAAGAGCACCTTCCTAGGGCACCCTGACTGCCAGTTGTTCTTGTTACATACCCTGCAGCATGACCGCTGCCTTGGGGACGAGTGCCACCATGTGGGAGAGAGGGGCAGCTCAGTGTTGGGGTGCAGGGCATGAGAGTTGGCACAGAGCCTTCTTTATTTTCTTTCTTTAATGTGTTTAGTACAGGGTCTCACTATGTAGCTCAGACTCATAGCGATCCTCCTGTCTTCAGCCTCAGCACTGGGATTACAGGCAATGTGCTCCACACCCTCTCATGGTGGGCTCAGTGTGCCTGGAGGTGGGCCAGCAGGGCCTGTGGTGCCAGGAATCCAGCCCTAGTCCCTGTACTGGCCTAGGCGGCTCTTGGTCCCCTGAGCTCTCTTGCTGGCCCAGCACACAGCCTTTTGCTGCCTCTCTTTTTCTCCAGGCAGCTGCGGGTAGGCCCCAAGGGTGACAGGCCTGAGGTGCAGACGGTGGCCGATATGCTGAACACAGAGGGCCAGGTGCAGGTGGGTATGCAAGCATGGGGCATCCCACACCAGTGCCTGTGTCTGCACTGTGCAGAAGATACCCCGGGCAGAGGATGCCGTTGCCCTCTCCCCCAGACCCCTACTGGAGGAAATTCCAGAAAGTGATGCTGACCTCCCCCCAGGAGGGGACCTCGAGCTGCTCCAATGCTTCAGTCCCCGCATGTGGCCTGGATCCTCCACTGCCAGCCCCCTCCCAGCCCAGCCTGCAGCCCATCGTGAACCTGGAGGAGGAGAGCTTCAGAGACCCTTCTGAGGGTGCGTGGCCAGGTGTTCTCTCGGTCCCATTGGCACCTGTTTTCTGTTGTTTGGCTCAGCTTGGTCACTTACAGTGACCATTCGACAGCCTGTTCCATTGCCTGACTGAACGATGTAAACAGCGTCAGCGCCTCAGGTTGGGGCTTCCTGGTGGAGCAGCAGGATGGATGCTACCATGTAGAGGGCTTCTAGGGTTAGAAGACTTGGAAAAGGAGACAAGAGGGCTAGGGAGGTAGCGCAGGAGCAGGGCACTTTCCTCCAGTGAAGGAAGCCCAGCGCCACAAGAAGAAAACACAGGTAAGAGGTGAGCTAGAAAATTTCAGGTGGGGGCTAGCAACGTGGCTCAGCTGTTGGAAGTGCCTGCTTAGGCAAGCTTAGGCACCTGTAGGGACCGAGGTTTGATGCCCAGTCCCCGGCACCACATGCTGTGCCAGCCCTGCCCCCAGGGCAGGCTGAGCCAACCATAACAACATATATATATATATATATATATATATATATATATATATATATAATTTTTTTTTTTTTTTTTTTTTTTTTTTTTTTTTTTTTT
>PVKN010016238.1:0-17978 GCA_004027915.1 Capromys pilorides
TTGTCGATTGTTTCTTTGTAAGCTTTAGAATGAATGAAATCTTTGTCCTTCTGTTTTTGTTAAATGCAGGAAAGTCCAAGAAAGGTAGGACAAATTCCTTGTGTGATGTTTTTGTTTCTGGCAAATCCTGAAAGGTCATTGTCAAGTCATCTTTAAGAAATGATCAGATTTTAAGCTTTCCAAAGGTGGATTTTAGTCTAGCGATTAGTCCTTATCATAGTACAGAAAATATCATTGTACCTTTGCAAGACATATAATGCTGTCACAGGCAACTGCATGACTTTCTTTGCTTTGGCATTTTGTTACAAGGTCAAAACCTGCAGGAAACCAGTGCTGGGGAAGCATTTATCCAAAAGGCTTGCGCTTTCTACAGGGGAGGAGTAGATATCGTAATGTATATAGGCCAGGTGTAAAATATGCTTTTGCTTTAAAAAGGCCAGATATCAAAAATAAGGCAGGTTACAGTGGGAAGAGGAAAGAACTAAATGGTTCTTATCCTTTCCTTTTAAGCCTGTTTTGTAAGAACTATTTAGTGGAGAGTGAAGCAGAGTTTAAATGACTGGCTTGCATAAGTGAGATGGTCAGGACACAAGCTAGGTAGTAAGAATGCATGTCGGGAGACTTGTTTGTTGGACTGGGCTTCAAGTAATTACCTGGCATTGTTTAAATTTCAGCTCTTAAAAACCGCTTAGTGTTGTCCACTTGGAAAAAGAGAATTGTTTTATACATATAATCCTGTGTATATTTTTGCTACTTTCCAGTTGATGTATATGTGCAAAAAAATCTTTCCCTGTAACATCTTTATGAATAACGGTGCACGTACCATAAGGTTGTTTTCTTTTTCTTAACTTCTTGAGTTTTTCTCTGTGAACTTAGATTTAATCTAAAATTGTATTAATCTGGTACTGTTACTAACACTATAAAGACTGCATGTTGGAAGTGTTACATATTTTTCTTGTCCCTTTGTCATCCTTTTTGACCTTTTTCCCTTTCTCCATCATTCTCTCCCTTCACTCCTGACTTGTCCTGTACCTTCTTCCTTGGGCTGTGGACTATCCTTAGGAAGAATGAATTCCTCATCAGGTGAGCTACAATAGGAAAACCGACTAATTTTATCCCCTTAAGCTCAGACTATAATTTAAAACTACATCATTTTCTATATTAAAGTCCAGATAACCATATAAAAATATGTAACATTCATTTGTAGTACATTGACAAGAGTCTACATAGTTCCCAATGGCTAATTCACAGAGGGCTTTGGGGATCCAATTCGCCAGAATAAAATGAATGTCCCTTGGGCATGCAGTCTGCAGACTTTCAGGCAAGAGAGAGCTGAGTTAAATTTGTTCCTTAATGTAGAGTAGGAGGTGATCCTCAGATATCTTTCCTTGGCTCCACCTGTCACTCCCTCAGTCTGCACGTCCACAGTGTTTCCTCTGTTGAAAATACCCATGCCTTTCATAGTCAGCCTAGAGCTCTTCAGACACACATATGCAGTGCTGAGGTCACAGGAGGTAGGCGCGTACCCTTGTTGAGAATGACAAGGTAACTTGTGTTTTTACAAAGTTGTTTGTAAGGAGGAGGCTGAGCCAGGTGACAGTTGGGTGCCATACAGTCATGAAAGTGGTGTCAATTGGCAGAAGTTTGTAGCTCTGTGAGGGGATCATTCCTGCTCTCTTTGGCTTTGTGGAAAATGAAAGCCCTGCAACCAGACCTGGTGGTGTATAATCCTATAATCCCAGCACTCTGGGAGTTTGGCAATTGGAGCAAAAATTGAAGCCCAGCCTAGACAATGTAGCAATTCAGAGAGACACTGACTGTCTCAAAATAAAACATAAAAAAGGCAGGAAATATAGCTCATTGCAAAGGCCCCAGGTTTAATCCCTAGTGTGTATGCCCCCAACATAGACACACACACACACACACACACACACGCATGCACTGGGAAAGTCCTACATTGGGCAAGTCAGCACCTCAGCCACAGGCTTTGCCCTGAAGGATGTTTATCATGTTGAGCCTGGAAGTTCAGCCATGGTCAGACCTCACCAGATGGGTGAGCCGGTCTGGGGGTTGCCATTGGCAGTCCTTACGCAGAGACTGGTGTAGCATAGGTGACCACTGTGTATCCATCTGAAAAAGCTGAGTTGGTATAGTTTATTGCCTCTCTCACTTGTAGGAAAATTCATTTTCTTACAAACCCACTTCATGGGTTTGTTAATAAATCCAGTGAAACAAAACCACAACCCAGGAAAGTCAGAAGGGAAAGGCGTACAGCTGTGTGGGGAGTAATATGCCCATCTTTCTGCTTCCCGGGAAGGCGTTCCTTGCACAGGTGGATTGGCTCTCCTCAGTTAAAGGTCATGGCACAGGACATTGCCAGGGACAGCATGTCTGTGTGTTTGAGATGACACAGCTGGCTTCTAGGAGAACAAGGAAATGTCTCTGTGTAGGGCGGTGCCAATGTGCAAGCTTTGTGTGCTGCAGCCTTTTAGGAAATCATAAGGACATGTGCATGTGTAACTTTTTAAGTGATTCCTGGGTTTTTTTAAATCTTTACATAATATTTGGAAACACTGTAACAGGAGCAACTAGAAATTTCAGAAGTTCAAATGTAAAATGCAAACAGTTGAATGATGAATTATTTTTGGCTTTCTTTTTTAAAAAATACAAATTTCATGCTTAACAGTGTGCTGGTTTAATTTAACACTTTGTGTTAATTGTTACTCTCATTCATATTCTATCTAGTCTCATGGTATGCTTT
The DNA here is from genome assembly GCA_004027915.1 of Capromys pilorides. Taxonomy (NCBI): domain Eukaryota; kingdom Metazoa; phylum Chordata; class Mammalia; order Rodentia; family Capromyidae; genus Capromys; species Capromys pilorides. Next base: position 2,762 of record PVKN010016238.1, read on the forward strand.
TATGTATTTCACCTTCCCTTAGACAAATGATTCGTGGTGTACATACATATGTAATTTTCACATAATAGTGGCAAATTATATGAATGAAACTTACTTTCTCAGAAATTCATTAATCTGGGCTGGTGAGATGGTTCAGTGGTGTAAAGCACCTGCTTAGGCAAGCTTAGGCAACCACAGGAACCGCGGTTCAATCTCGGGCACCACATGCTACACCAGCCCCACCCCAGGGCAGGCTGAGCCAGCCATAATTAAAAAAAAAAAGAGAGAGAAAGAAATTCATTAATCTATCTCATTTAGATATATAAAACTTCTCTAAATAGTAATGGCATGAAAACTGCATGAAGCCAAAATCACTTCTCGAGACAGTGAGTGGAGATGTATTGTTAGAGCATCACAGATGCAGCTTCTGTTTCTAAGTGGAAACGGCTCGTCAACCCTGAGGGAGCCGCCTGGAGTTGCTCTCCTTCTCCCGTCCTTTTGACCACTTGGTGACCACTTTACGACTAATTAAAGACCTCATTGAAAGGTGGAGCAGCAGAGGTGGAATTCAAATGGTCTAAAGGCAAACCCTTAATCTCTGGTGTGGATACTATAGGCTGTTAGGAGGCTATTTCTCTTTACAGGGAGAGAGAACTGACAAACTGTAGTGACATTTATAAAATGATAATTTGATTTGTAATGCCTGAGTCAGCACAGTCAGGGACCAACTTAATGTGCCAGCTATCTAAGTACCATGGTAAAGAATTCTTACTTATGGTGCATTTGATCATGCAAATGCCTACATTTTCCAGTAGTTATCACTAAATGCTGAGTGATGACATGGTAAAAGAAGAGGATTGAATATTTAGTAACAGGAAGAGTCCAGCCTCTCAAAGAATTATTGACCCTAAATGTTTTAAGTAAGTGGTTGATAGGCAAGATAAGATGAAGAGTAGAAGAGAGGGAAGAGGGAGAGACAAAGACAGAGAACATGCAGTTGGATCTTAAACATACTAAAACTTTAGAGGTGGTGTGCAGGTTTATCAGATTTTCAACTGAACAGCCCCCCACCTGCTGTTTTATAACGAAATCGAGTGTTTCTCATGTGAATGCCACTTCCTGCCCTATACCCCTGGGATGGCTTGTCACTAGGCTGCATCTTGTCTTCACTTGAACACAGCTATGCCACATATCTGGGTTTCTTTTCTTTTGTGTTACATGTGTGCCAGTGTAGTGTTCTCCACTGTACCCAGTTCTAGGAATGAGATAAGAGGGTGCCAAGTGCTCCTGCTGGAGAAGTCAGCCACAAGACCACTTCTTTGAAACTCTCCCTTCCAATGAGGATGGTGGTGCCCTGCCATTTCTTTGATTGTCTTGGCTTCAAAAGAAATTCGACTGGGGCTCACATGTCATATGTAAATGTTTGTGGTTTCAGGCTTGAGCCTGTAGACAGATAAGGTGCTAAGACTGATAAATGAGGCATATGTATGGCTCTTTCCTTAGGTTATAATCACCAACAGATGAGTGAAGGACAAAGGCAGAAATCTGAATTTTACAACCGCACAGCATCGGAATCAAATGTCTACCTGAATAGTTTCCATTACCCGGATCATAGCTACAAGGACCAGGCCTTTGATTCTTTGAGCCTGGACAGCTCGGATAGCATGGAGACCAGCATTTCTGCCTGCTCTCCCGACAATATCTCTAGGTAAGGTCTGTGTGTGGGAAAGCAAGGTCTGACTTCAAAATAAAATCGGCCAGGTGCAGGATGCACTTCTGTAATCCCAGCTACTTGGGAGGCTATGGTAGGAGCAATGGAAATTCAAGCCGAGCCTGGGCAACATAGTAAGTTGCTGCCTCAAACAAACAAACAAAATGTAGTCATCAAGTTTAGACATTATGTGTGTACAAACTCAGATTTTTAAAATTTAAATTATTAAAAATGATGTAAAATTTCATAACAAAATAATAAAAGGATAGCAACAGTTAATATTATTATCTTCAAAGTAGTTACTCAAAGAACAACATGGAAACCGAAAAGATTCTTACAAAGAAGAAATAGATAAGCTTCTTTTCAACTAAGATAAACTAGTAATATAAATGAGACAAATTAGCATATATATGAAATAATTTTAAAGCATAAAAAATACAAAGTTCCATATCACAGCAACCTCAGAGTCCTTTCTTTTGTATCTTGTATGACTGAGCCAGAAGTTCTGCAGATCATCTTCCCACTTTATCCTGATTCTTTTTTTAAAAAACTAATTTATGTATTTGATACAGGATCTCACTATGCAGCTGGGAATCATAGTGATCCTTTTGTTTTTAGCCTCCCCAGCGCTGGGATTATAGGCATGCACCACCAGGCCGGGTCTCGGGGGCCTGCTTAGTGCACCCCGGGGGTGGAGCCAGTGCGGCATGTGTTGCCCAGGATGGAACCCCCGGTCCCTGCACTTGCCTAAGCAGGCACTTAATCAGCTGAGCTCTCTCAATGGTCCTTAACCTGTTTCTTTATTCTTGAGGTCACCTTTGCATTGTGCTTCCAAATCAAGCTGCCTCTGCCGGAGGACTGTGAGCTCCATTTGCACTGCTTTCAATGAAGTGAATAATTTCAATAGCAGAGATGGAACTCCAGAGGGCTTTTTACCTTTCAATTTTGCTGGAAGGAAAGAGCTACCTGTTCACTAAAATTTTTGTAGGAATTTATTTACCTATCCACATTTGTTCTTTGAAGCAAAGAAAAGTGCTGTTAGGAATTAGGGTGCAGGAACATCATGGAAGGTGTGTGTCAGTGAGAGTGGCTCTGCCGTCTGTAGCTGGGCGGCCCTCTGCGCTGGTGGTACAGGTCCAGCCTGGTCTCCCTTGTCTCCTCCCAGGGCCGCTTGTCGATGGAGAGGGCGAGGACTCTCAGATTTCTGTCGCTCTGACCGTGTCAGGCCTTAATGTCTTCTCCACATGTGAGCCCAGTTAGGGTTGGCAGTTAATGAAGATGGCAGTAACAGTGGGCAGCACAGCGGTGTTCAGAGCACTGCTCTATGAGACACGGTAACTTTAGCAGAGCAGGGATTGGGTATGGAATTTGCTTTCCGAGATCTATTATCTAAGATCCAAGACCTATTTTCTTAGCTTCATGTTTATTTAGAGTGTAAATAATGATACTAACAAAGTGAAATGGCCTGGCTGCAGTAACTTCTGGTGGAAAAAAAAAAAAAAAAAAAGAATGATAGGAAAGAAAAAAAGAATGATGTCTTAACATAAATTGAAGGGCAGATGTACCCACAACCAAGTAATTCTATCATTCTTCAGATGACTTTTTGTGACATCATAAACCACAAAACCAACTTTATGTCACTAAAATTTCAGCATGGAATTACCTCTTTAATAGCCTTATAATTTTGGTACATTTTAATGCATAATTTTAAGAAACCTTGAGCACAGCAGTTTTTAGTCCTCGATTGTTCTTTGTACCAATGTTCATGAAGCTCTCGACTCACGTTACTCTGTCACCACATCCATTCCACACTTCGGTTACTTATTTCTTGCTTTTCTAGTATTTATCACGTTGTTTTCCACCCCAACACCAGGTATAAGTATCAAATATTTTTAGAGTAGCTGGGGACTCTGAAAACAAAACAACTGTTTTTCTCTCTCTCCCTTTTATACTTGACCCTTTATGGCCTTTTTGCTATTTTGTCTTCAATTTTTTGACATTTAAAAGATCTGAGAGTGGAAGGAAATAAAGAGCAATTTCTGCCCACGAGGACTGGTCATCTGTGATTGCTGGGACAGCACCCAGGGCCAGCTTCACGTGAAGCAACTATGGACAGTTACCATGGTCATGCGCAGCCACTTGCCAGAGTGGTCATTCTCTCTCTCTTTCTCTCTCTCTCTCTCTCTCTCTCTCACTCTCTGACACACATACACACACACACACACGCACAGTAACTGCGAAGTAATGGAGATGTTAGCTTCATGGTAGTGATTAGCTCACAATGTATACAGATATCAAACTGTCATACTCTATGCTATAAATATATACAGTTGCCACTTACCTGTATACTCAGTAAAACTGATGAAGAGAGGAAGTGGTAAAATATGTACAAAATACAATGAAAGAAATTTTTAGCTACTACAAACAGGTACTAATAAAAATTCTGAAAAGTATTATGTTGTATATGATGTATACTAATTTGTCATTTAAAAATAAAGCATGTTCTAAGTCAAAAGAAAGCTAAATAAATGAAATAAATGTAGACTACATAAAAATGGGACAAATGAAGGTAGACTATTGGTAAGTTTGTTTGCTTTTTGTAAATTGGTGATTTTTGAGGCTTGAAACCCTGAAGCTCAAGATTACTTCCAAATTACTTGGAGACATAAGTAATGTATGCATTTTATGTCCCAGCACTGCAGAACACTAATATAATGTTGTCCTATTGGTGGCCTAAGCAAAATATCTTCAGTTTGCTCAGGCTAGTAAAGTTTGTTCCTCCTCCTTTTAGGAAATCAAGTATTGGCAGTAAAGAGGAATATGCAGCCGTGCACAAAATTGAAGATTTTTTTTTCTTGACTTCTTCCTGGCTGAAAAGAGCAGAATGGACCCTTTTCTGCCTCCCCTAATAACTAGTGGTAATAACTAGAAATTGCCATGTTCTCCTTCTCAGGAGAAAACAGCTGGCTAAACACTGGCTGTGGTGCCCCACAAAGCCTGCCCTCATGGTGGGCCTATGAGGTGCTCTCTGTACTCCCCAGGAGATTTCTCGCCCTGCAGCTCTAAGTCCTTGGGGGCCATCAGTACTGCCGTAAGCCTGCTGCCAGCCCACTGCCCTGCGCTCATTTATCTCTGCAAAAGAGCTCAGCCACGGACTCAGATCACCCTGTTTGATTTAGTCAAACATATAATTGAGGGATATATTAGCAAGTATATATAGCTAAGAGAGCCCTGATTATTCAATTTAACATACAGCTTTATAAGTTCATTTTTATATGAATGTGGGTCTGCCATCCAGATCATTTAAATGAAACAGAGGCCTCCCACAGCTGTTTTCTTTAGACTTTGAAAAATGCACTCAGAAGTCCTGCCTGCTAAGACTGGCTCTGGTGTATGGATTTATGAGTAGAACAGTTCACTTTAGCAGCATTTGTTTGCATATGCTTCTCTCCTAAACTAAGGTAGTGTCACCTCCCACTTTCAGAGTTGAACAGATTTGCCACTTGAGACCAATGACTTGTAAGTAGCATCCTTAAATTATGTATGCTTGTATTTGGTCATTCGCCTCCTGTGCGCACGTGTGTGTGTGTGTGTGTGTGTGTGTGTGTGTGTGTTTCAGATCCAAAATTCTCAAAAGGCTTCTTGTGTTTGGTTCAGTGCCAGCACTTCGAATATTGCCAGGATAGAAGAAATGGAGAGGCTCTTGAAACAGGCTCATGCAGAAAAGACCCGGTTGCTGGAATCCAGGGTAAGCTCGGTGCCCTCCTGACCCAGGGCTGCGGCGGTGCAGGGTGGCGAGCAGCCCAGGATCGTGCTTCACCCCTGTTGTAAAAGCTTCTCAAGTATTGTGATCTGAGGTAGTCCCTCAGCCTGCTTTCTCGTTTGAAAAGTGAATTCTAAGCCTTTTTACTGTGCTTCAGTTCCCCTTGACTTGAAAGAATACACACCATACGCAGACAGCGTGGACACAGACTGAGATGGATGTTCGCAGTTTTCCCTGCGGTTCTGCTTGGTGTTTTGGCCAAGGACGCAGGAAGAATGTGCCTTCATGTTTGCCCCCCTTCTCAGCCTTGTGAGCTGCACCATTGTGATACCAAAAACACCGCCTGATTGTGACTATATTACAAGCTGCAGCCCGAACTTCCTTAGGAATCCCCCAAATGCCTCTGAGGGAACCTCCTTTCCTGCCCCACTTCCTTGTGTGCTTCCTCCTCGACCTTCAGCCAGGCAGCTGCAGGCAGGAACAGGAACTGGGATGCTGATGGCGTTCAGCTGGATGACAGCAGGCCGTGGAAAGGCTAACCCTGTCAAGCTTTTACTAAAAATGCGGGAGTTACAACCTTTGATATAAGATGACAATGTAATCTTAAGCTGGATTTCGTAAAATTTCATTTTATTTATTTATTGCTGGGAAGGGGGTCAATTCCAAGGCCTTGCGCATGCTAGGCAAGCGCTCTACCACTACTGAGCTGCCTCCCAGCCCAAGACCAATATTTAATTGCTATTTAAATGTAATGATTGTGTTTCGCGTTTAATGAGTTTGGAAGCTATGCCAGACGTGATTATGGGTTATGCTAGTCCAGGATTTATATTTTCAGAGACTAGGGTACAAACCAAAAATTAGTGAGGATTTTGTTTTTGTTAACAGTTGGAACCATTTTCAGTATGATCACGTCTTAATCTCTTCTGTACGATGCTATTTAGGAACGGGAAATGGAAGCCAAAAGACGAGCTCTGGAAGAAGAAAAACGACGCCGAGAACTCCTGGAAAAACGACTGCAGGAAGAAACTAGCCAAAGGCAGAAGTTAATAGAAAAAGAAGTAAAAATAAGAGAGAAACAAAGGGCACAGGTTGGTCCTTTGATCTAAATGCATTAGTATGGGTTGCCCTCTGGTGGTCATTCTGTAGAAGACAGCCTGACGATTACTTCCTTGGCCTTGTGCACTGGTGTTTGCTGGCATGGTTAAGGAAAATTCTGTTCATGGCGAAGCATGTGCGTTTATTTCCCAGCCTCTAGGGAGCTACAAACCAGATGACTCCTCTACTCGAGCGGCACATCCTGGTGGTAGCGGCCCATTGTCTTCTACCATTTCTCTGTAGTACCTTGAAACGGAGAATGGTTTTTGAGCCGTTTTGAAAAGTTTTAGAGTTGGCTGCTAAAAACAGGTACAAGGGCTCAAGAAAAACCTTAAGTGAAGGAATAAAAGATTCTACTAAGTCATCTTTCAGGAATAAATAGGTCAAACCTGGGCAATTCTACCAGCCCCGTTTCTTGGTGTGGTATTGATTTTTTTTTCTTTTCCGGCCACTGCATTGTCACGTGTGTCCCCTTTGCTACAATCCATAGCATGCGTATGTGCACAAGGTAACCGAGGTCAGGCAAAATTTAAGAAAGCTACCCATTTTGTTTAACTTCCGATCTTGTTCATCCACTATAGCTGCTTAAATAATATATATTTTCTGAGGATAAAATGAAATTTTACTATTGCATAAGTTAAAGCTCAAATCAACTTTATCAAAATGGGTCATTGATCTAGCAGATTCAAAGCCAAAAGCTATGTGTTTTCCCTTAGTCTTTTTAGTGGTTGGTGGTCTGATGGTGCAGCAGTTAGAGCCTATCTTCAGAGCTTTGTCCGTGTTGAGGTATCCGTAAGCAGGTGCCATCAGTCCATAGTGAAGTATCACAGAAGCAAAGGGAAGATATGGGTAAATAGAAAGTAAAACTATTCCTTTTCTTTTGTCCTTTTGAGACAGGGGCTCGCTATGTAGCTCAGGGATGGTCATGAGCTCACTTTGTAGCCCAGGCTGGTCTCAAATTCACAACGTTCCTTCTGCCTCACTTTTCCAAGGGCTGGGATTACAGGCGTGTGCCACCGTGCCTGGGAACTTTTCCATTTTATTGCATCATGCCTAACATTTGCAAATTGATTCCCAGTTTAAACCACTCATGGCTATGTAGTATCCAAAGCCAAGCCAAAAACTCACAAGTCTATTTTAATCCTGATTACAAGTTTTACCTCCAAGTAAATGATTAAATCATTTTCCCCAGGCAAAGGGGTGAGGTTATTTAATATAATAAAACTCATTTTATAACTATCTTCTGAGGTTATATATGCTTCCTGGATTAGAAGAATGTTGGCCTTAACCATGAGGAAGGTAAAAGACATCTAAATATAGCTCTTTGGCTTCTAGTTCTGGGCATTTCATTAAATTAGATCTAGCTTTGATTCCACTTCTAACTTTATGGGGCTATATTTTTCAAACCATATACTCTTGCTTTCAGTTTCTGCTAGAGTGTACATCAGCTGGGAATCTTTTGGGGATTGTGCTTGCCTAATAGTGCTAGCCTATCACGCCGTGTCTAAGATTACTCAGGGAGAACTGTTGTTATGTTGTTGTGGAGGAAGCCCCTGAAAACCTAATGGGGAACCTTCAGCTGCAGGGATCAATCCAGATAAACTCACCCACCTCCCTCTATGTGTTAGGTACTAAGTATCTCTTTTTCAAGTTAAAATAAAAGACATCTTTCCATTTGCTCACCTTCCCATCTCAAAGAGTAGAATCTAGTGTCGTCCTGAGTTTATCAATCCCCTCCCCATATTACAACATCCTACTCAAAATACTGTCTACTCTTTAGTGTCCAGTTGGTCAATGCTCTTTTATTGTGAGTACTCACAAATATGTGGCCATTTTATTGTATTTTGGTAAGGGGACTTGACCTCAGGACCTTGTGCTTGCCAGGCAGGTGCTGTACTGCTGAACTAAACCCACATCTTAAATGGCCATTTTAAAACTTAAACTTTACATTTAGTTCCAGTTTCTACACATCTGTAACCTAAAGTGAAGCAAATAATCAACTGTGGATGGGTTGGACTTCTGTAATTTTTCAGGCTCGTCCTCTGACGCGCTATCTGCCTGTTCGGAAGGAGGATTTTGATTTGCGGAGCCACGTGGAGACTGCTGGCCACAATATTGATACCTGTTATCACGTATCAATCACAGAGAAGACTTGTCGAGGCTTCCTCATCAAAATGGGTGGAAAAATTAAAACTTGGAAAAAACGCTGGTTTGTTTTTGATCGGAATAAGCGAACATTTTCTTATTATGCAGGTGGGTAATAAAAAAGTGTGCTATGTTCAAATCTGTTACAGAGCAAAGCCAAGGGAGATTAAGTATAAACAGATAGCATGGTAAGTAATAAAACTAATAGCAATATTAGGTTTGTAGGTGTACATTATCTTATATTCATATTATATAGTTCAATATGATAGGAATTTTCTTTTTACAATTAAAATGTTACTTTAAAAAGTATAGACTAGTCTATTCTAGTTCTGGAATATATTTTTTCTTTTACTTATTCATTTGGTACAGGGTTTCACCATGCAGCTCAGACTCCTAGTGATCCTATCCCAGCCTCCCCAGCACTCTGATTACAGGCATGCACCATCATGCCTGGTTTTGATGGCCTGCTAGGTGTAGAGCATGTGGTATAGGGGATCAAACTCAGGTTCTTTTGCTTGCCAGGAAGGTGCTTAGACCACTGAGCTATCTCCCCAGCCCCTGAAATAAACATTATTACTGAAATATATTTTTAACATTAAAATAGAGTCCTTTAAATCACAAGGCTTTAGAAAAGGTTTTTGTTATTTATTTATTATATATAAATTCTGTTTAAGTTACAAATCACAAAACCATTCAACTAGCTGACAGTCATCCATGAAGAGAGTCCACCAAAAAGTATACATACACATCAGGAAAAGAAAAACAAATATTTTCATACTAAATTTATTGAATTTGGCCTCTTCAATTACAGGAGGTGCTCAAGGTGGTGGCCATGAGCCTCCACACATTCATTTGTCCAGCCAACTGCTGCTTGGGTAATGTTGGTCATGGAGATTGCTGTGCGGGCATTTTCAGTTTCTTCTCGAAGGGCCTGCAGTGCAGTGGGTTTTCTGCAGTACGACGTCCTCTAGGGTCTCCCCTATGAGGGTAACACCATCCATTGAAAGTAATCATAGTAGTTTTTTCTTTTCCTGACGTGTATGCATTATTTTGGCAGACTCTATAGTTTACCAATTAGTATGATCTTTTAAGCACAGAGTAAAGCTGATCAGTAAACTAATGAACAAGTAAGTATAAAGTATCTGAAACATTTTTGGATTCTTAAGGGCGGAATTACAAGAAACACTTCGTACTGAGTCACATAGAATACAGGAACGTATTAGTGTAGCTGGCATGCTTACAAGAAGCCCTTGCTTCTGCTGGGAGTGTATAAAGGATAGATCCACTCTTGGCCGGCCGTCTGCAGACAAGTGGTGTCCAGCAGGAATTATGCCTTGGGGCTGCTGTGCCAGCATCTGAGCATCATGATAAATGCAACAAGTTTAAAGTAAGAGTCCAATCACCTTACGTATGCCGTGCGGTCAGTTAATACTTACTAAAGAGAAAAAGGGGGATGAGAAATCCGGATGCCTGTGGAGTAAGCACACACTGCCAGGGAGCACCAGAGTCAGGGAAGCAATGGACAGGGGATGCTTCCTTCGCATCGGGGCTTCAGTAGGTAACCTGCACATAGACTCAAGTAAATAGCAGAAGCAGGTGGCCTGCTTGTCACAGGTCCTTGCTGTGCCTCTCCAGGGTTTCTCATTTGGACTTTTATGAAAATCCAGAGAAGCTCTCTTCAATTAATGCAACAGGAAAGACAGCTCCTTAATAAGAAATCTAATTTGTGACTGCTAAGTGCACTTTTTTGTTGTTTTGAGACAGTTTCTCACTATGTAGTGCATGCCTTGAACTTGCTTATGTGGTCCAGGCTGGCCTTGAACTCACGGCAATTCTCCTGCCTCAGCCTCCTCAGTGCTGAGATTATAGTTGTGTGCCAGCATGCCCTGCTGCTCAGTGCATTTTTAAAGAACTGGACAGAGCAGCTTCCCTCCTCCATGCTGTTCTTCTCTGTGAGCCCACTAGCCAGGGCCTGTTCAGTACCCTGACCACTTTCTCCAAGCACGTCCTTCTGAGCCCTGTAACTGCATTTTTCATGTTAAGAATTTTGGTGACTTGTCTTTGGTTTTTTAAAGTACCAATACCCCTTGCATCATGTGAAAGATTATTCAAAACCTTCAAAGAAAGCAGATGAGTGGGTGGGTGTGTGTGTGTGTGTGTGTGTGTGTGTGTGTGTATGTGCGTGTGTGTGTGTGTGTGTGTGGGAGCTGCGAAGGACTGCTGAAAGCTAAAGGCACAGGCCACTCTGTTGCTCATAGCCCTGGCCTCTCTCTTTAGCCTCCTGTCTGTTAATCTGGAGCTTTAGGAGCATCTCTAAACAGAGTTAAGGTGCAGGACACATGTCTGAAAATTAAGGGGCTAACGCTGCCCAGAGACATGGGGAGTCATAGCAGTATTTCATCCTTCTGCGGTGGCATGGTTGGCCCTCTTAGCTCGCCGTGTGGGCCTATGTTCTTCAGTGTGCACTCTCACAGATTAAATGGCTTTTAGTGTTTCATCCCCTAGTTCTCTGTCTATCTGAAACAGTCAAGTGTTACTTGCATTTCCAGACTGAATTTTGCATCTGCTTTGAAGAACGATATTAGTGTAGTCCCTTTGATTATTGCAGGATCCTTTCCAGAAAATGTTTCAGACACACACTGACCTCTTTTATTACAACTAGTGGAAACTCACCAAGTGTGCTGTTAATCGAAACAGTATTTCCCAAGCAAGATGAAAACAAAGACAAAAAATACGGTCCTTTGTCAAATAATGTAGAGATGCTAGATGAAGAGCAACAGAACATACTAACTTTATTTCTGCGGAACGTTTTCTGGGCCATTATTTTTCACACTTGCTTTTTTTTTTTTTAACCATTACTGAGGAAAAGGAACATTTGCTCTGTAAAAAAATAACAAATAAGCAAATCTGTGTAATGCTAGTCAGTGTACATCTCATCACAGTTCTGCTTTCTCACATGGTGAAGCCTGAAGCACCCTAATTTTTCTCTCATTTGTTTCATGTATGTTTTAGTACATGTATATATTATATATAATATGTATTATATATGTAAAATTTAATTTTCCTTTTTGAAAGTTTGAGACCCCTCTCATGCAAGCAGCTAAAAACTGTTTTCCTGTGAGCATGTACAGGAATGCTCACAGGAACTATCATTTTAATGGTTACACAGACTTCACTGTGGCTGGTCTGTAATTAAATCAGTCCTCTCTTAAGCTCAAGTATATCTTTTGTAGCTGTATACCGTACAGACACAGATCTGTGTGCATTGTGTATGCAGTAGTGGATCTTATACAATAAAGTGGGAAAGTGGAATTGCTGAGTAAGAGGATTTTTGTGTTCATTAAATTTTGTTTCTTCTATGGGGGCTGGGGAGATAGCTCAGAAGCACAAGTGCCTGCCTGGCAAGTGCAAGGTCCTGAGTTCAATCCCCGGTTCCACAAAAAAAAAAAAAATTGTTTGTTCTACTAATTGCCTTCCGAAAAAGGATTTGTCACCACCTAGAAGAGGGGATAGAATCTTTCTTTCTTCTTGCTTCCTCACATACTGTTAAATGTTGTTCACATGCATGATATATATATATATATATATATATATATATATACCTTCCTCCCCCAGAACCGGGGATGAACTGAGGCCCATGCACTTGCCAGACAAATGCTTATTCTACTGATCTATTTCCCCAGCCCCCAATTCTTGCAGTTTTAATTATAAGATATTTCATGAGTTCAGTAGATCACAATGGTGCTATTGATTTGGTTCGTGTTTTATGGTAAATCTGATGAAATGTTTAGAAACAGGTTAGAAGGTGCTGCATAAGATAGTATTGTGGGCTGGGGAGATAGTTCAGTGCTCTAAGTACCTTCCTGGCAAGCACAAGGACCCAGTTTTAATCCCTGGTACCACATGCCGGGCTAGCCCTGAAACCCAGGGGCATGCTATGCCAGCCGTGAGATAGGGCATAGTGGCCACGCCTATAATCCTAGCGCTAGAGAGGCTGAAGCAGGAGGATCACTATGAAGCTGAGCTGCATAGCGAGACCCTGTATGTACCAAATAAATAAATGAAAGATAAAAAAAAAATTGAAAGATAGTGTTGTCATGAAGTTTTGTGGATAAAGGGGATAAGTGAAACATGCTGAACAAATTTGATAAGAAAGAAATGTAAGTAGAATATTGTAAGTTACATGGATAATATTTAAAACATTTTAAAATTTCATTACATTAATGTTGTGCACATTAATATTTCCATTACAAGGACAGTCTTCAAACACATGGGGAAATATTTTATATGGGTGGCAGTAATGTTTCTACTTTGTGTGCTAGTGTGAGAGACACTAGACACTAGTCCTGGATTGTCTTTTGACTGCTAATTTGCTGAAGAGTCTTGGACAAAGTAGTTAAGTCTCTTTGCTTTTTTTTTGTTGTTGTTGGTTTGTTTTGTCTTTTTGAGACAGGGTCTTGCTATGCAGTTCAGGCTGGCCTTGAGCTCACTTTTGTAGCCCAGGCTGGTCTCGAACTCGCACTGATCCTCCTGCCTCAGTCTCCCAAGTGTTGGGATTATAGCAGCATGGCTTAAGTCTCTTTGATTTGGATGTGGAAATTTCATAGTTTTCTATTGTTTGTTTGAATATAGGACAGGGCTAATGTACTATCCTAGGTTATCTGAATAATCTCAGGTCATTTAAATGCCACATAAATACTTTAATGATAATTAGCATAAAATTATAATTTTCCTGTCCCTCAATGGTGATATTTAATGATGCTCATCTATTTTTGCAGACAAGCATGAAGCAAAGTTAAAAGGAGTAATATACTTCCAAGCCATTGAAGAAGTATATTATGATCACCTCAAGAATGCTAATAAGGTAAACACCAGTTTGTTAAATTCTTAGAATTTGAATGCATACTTAAGGTAGGAAAAAAGTATTTTTGAACTTGAAGCAATTTAGATTTGCCATTCTCAAGTAACACATAGATACAATCAGAGTGGTGCTGGAAGGTTAACAGTGAAATAGGGAGGGCAGCGGACTCTTTCAGGGGAGAGGTCATCAGGCAGGGAACATTCTGGATGCACTGGTTTGGGAGACTTTGCAGAGTGACTGAAAGCACTATGGATGGGAACTACTATACAGTTATGAGGGAATCATATTTTAGTAGGATCTGAACAGGGCAAATGTAATTATTTACTATTTCAAATGGTCCTTATCAGCTAGGTAGTATGCTTTCCACACTAGTCAGTAAGAATCAGTGAGCTCTGCTGAGGTTTCCTGTGATAGAAAGGCCGGAAACATGGTCATTCCTAAGAAGGGCAAGGGGTGGGGGTATAACTGAAGAAATTCAATGCCTACGTAAATTTCTATGAATGGAAACTTTTCAAGAGATCTTCACATATGTCTGCTATTTCATGTTCTGATTTTAAGATTTTTCTTTTCCTATCTTCAATTTCAGAGCCCTAATCCATTACTCACCTTTAGTGTCAAGACACATGACAGAATCTATTACATGGTGGCTCCATCGCCAGAAGCCATGCGGATCTGGATGGATGTTATAGTTACTGGCGCAGAAGGTTACACTCACTTCTTGTTGTAGTGAATTGAAGCAACAGTCCACTTCAGGGCAGACTGCAATAATCTCTTACAAGAATGAAGCCATATTCAATCCCAGAAGGAAAGACCCAGCAAACCCATGCCTCTAACTGTATGCCCTCACAACTCCTTTCATAATGAGAAGTCATTTGTAGAAAGAAAGAAGAAAGTAGAGAGTTTTAATTCAAAGCTTGATCATAAATGGCAAAAGAATTGAAGCTTCTACGAGAAACACTATTTTGATAAATAACACTAAAAGAACACTTTTTTTGTCTTTTCGGGACAGGGTTTCGCTGTGCAATTCTGGTTGGCCTTGAGCTCTCTTTTGTAGCCCAGGCTGGTCTCGAACTCACACGATCCTCCTGCCTCAGCCTCCCAAGTGCTGGGATTACAGGTGTGCGCCACCACGCCCAGAAAGAAGACTTCTTAAAAATTATTTTTTGTCAGTTGGCTTTGGTGAAATAAACTAAACAGTTTACAAAATGTTTGTATATGTGTACTTGCCAGTATGGAATTACTGCAGCATGCAAATTATTGCCATTGACATTATGGTAATCAACTGCTTTTTTGTTTTTTTTTAAACTACGATTTTACAAATATAAGCAAATAAAGGCTTGGAGGGGAATAGGCTTTAGGAGCTTTTGCCTTTAAGAGTACTTTTTAAGTACTCCGCCAAAACCAAAGACTTCACGTGACTTCTGTTTGGTAGTAGCTTGAAGTAGTTTAGAGTAGTAGTGTTCCTTTATATTTTAAAACAGTATTTTGATGCCACACAGGTACCCAGGAAATTGTGTTCTTCATCACAATAAGCTACTGTACATATATAGCAAAACACTTTTTGTAAGAGAAAAAAGAAAACTAATGTATTTTAGAAAAAAAAGTCATCTCAGCCAAACTACACGTTACATTGGGCAATTTTAAATAAAGAGAATGTTGGATG
>PVKN010016239.1:0-18003 GCA_004027915.1 Capromys pilorides
TTACCTTTCCCTGTCATAATAATTTTCACTTATGTTTCTTTTCATCTGTTTGTTAAGTCTTCAGATGTTTCTTAGTATTTTAACCAAATCAACTTTCGATTTTCTTGACATGATCTCACATCATTGCTCCCTATCTTGTTAATGTCATTTTTTATTATATTTTCACTTCCTTTTGTTTATTTGTGGTTTATTCTTTTGTTTTCTAAATTGAAGTGCAAGCCCACAGCTCACATTATATTTAACAGAGAAAAAATGAAATCCTTCCTTTCAAGATCTAGAGCAAGGCTAGGAGGCACACTGCTATTTACTCTACTTAGCATAGGACTGGAACCATAGTTAGAGCAAATGGGCAGAAAATTAACTAAAAGACATTCAATCTCAAGTGGAAAGGGGATCACAGTATGCAGGAGGGGTGTTGTGGCCTGTATCTAAATGTGTCCCTATAGCCTTATGCCGTCATGGGGATTGTGGACGTTCAATCGTTGGACGAGTATTGGGATCTGATCAGTCTCCTAATCTTATGGAAAAGCTTACAACAAAGGATTTAATAAAAGAGACAATGCAATATGCTTTGTAGGGAGTGTCTAGGAAAGTCAGAGCTCTCTTAGAGTTAAGACAAAGATTTTTCTGGAAATTAGTACTTTTTGGGCCTTTAACAAATGAGGGAGTGCAGAATAGTGCAGTGAACACCTAAGGCAGAAGGAGTGCAAAAGTGAGCAAGACCTGAGAAGCTAGAACAAAGGGGCTCTAGGCAGCCAATTTTACTAACTGAGAAAGCTGTCTTGTCTCTTAGGTTGGCAGTTTGTTGTTCTGGAATGGGGAGAGAGAGTCAGAGTCCTCAGCTGCAGTGTTCTCTTGCCCTCAAAGACTGCGAGTATGAGCTTCCCCAACACAGAGAGCACTGTGATCAACAACTTAGCCCTTACACACCTTAGGCCCCAACAGACTAGTCTATTGATTGGCATGGCAGGGTGCTGGGTGATGGATTTGCTGAAGAGCGCAGTCACACCCTGGGTTCTGGTGGCGTGAAGTGTGGATGCAGTAAGAAGGAAAATAAGAAAGGCAGGCTGACTGCTTCCTGTCACCTGCTAGCTTTGGCATGGACTAATTCTCCTATGTCACATCTCTCTGTCTGTTGCCAACCCTAGACTGAAACTCTACACACTGAGTTAAAATAAACCTTTCTTCCTTTAATTTGTAGGTGTTGAATATTTTGTCCCAGGAACAGGAAAGTAACTAAGATGATGGGGTGGGGGACAAGAGGTAGTAATAATAATTATGATGTGTTACGTATATGTACCAGTTTCCCACAGTTAATATAATCATTAGATACTACAAACATGCACTCATGAAAATGTAAAAAAGTATATCCAACAGGAAATGAAACAACGAAATCATCAATGTATACTGATGACATGGCCTTACTACTATCAAATCCCCAAAATGAAACTCTTAGAACTACTAAACAACTATAGTAAATTTATACAGGATACAAAGCCAACAGAAAATATTAGCAGCACATCTATATTCTACCAGTGAATGTGTCCAAAATTAAATCAATTAGATAGTTTCATTTACAATTGTCTAAAACAAAATCCTATTAAATACATAATAATAAATTTAACCAAGGATATTAGTATCTCCATATTGAAGACTATAAAATGTTAATGAAAAAAAATTGGAAATATACAAAAATGAAAAGAGATCCATGCACATAGATAGGAAGAGTTAACATGGTTCAAATTTTATTTGAAGAAAGTTAATGTCAAAATTTTATTGTCATTTTTAGTGAAGAATCAGAAAAAAATTCCTGACATCCATATGGAACTGCAAAGAACCTTGACTAGCCAAGACAACCATGAGCAAAAGTAACAAAGCTGAAAGCACGGATTTGCCTAATTTCAAATGATGCAGTGCTACAGATTAAAACAGCATAGTACTGACATAAAATACAGATTCACCTAGCAGTTGAATGGAACAGAAAGCTCAGAAATGAACCCAATCTCATATGGTCATTTGGTTTCTGAGAAAGGCGGCAATAATAAGAAACAGAAAAAGGAAAGTCTGGTCAGTCAATGAAGTTACAAAAACTGGATACCCGTATGCAGATGGATGAAGTTGGGCCCTTCTGTCATACCATACACAGACTCCTTCTCAAAATATATTAAAGACTTAAGCATAAGACCTGGAAGTCTAAAACTACTAGAAGAAAACATTGCAAGATGTTACATGACATCAGTCTGGCCTGTAATTTTTTTTTATTTTAGATTTGACCTGACAAGTGCAGGCAATAAAATCTAAAATAAGCAAATGGGATTACATCAAAACAGTAAGCTTTACACTGCCCAGGGAAGGTAGATTAGCACATTAGTACTACAGCCTTTATGGAAGAGTATCTGGTGGCTCCCCAAAATCTAAAAATAGAGCTTCCACGTACCACTTCTGGTATTTCCAATACTAGTGGATATTTATTCAAAAGGATTGAAATTAGTGCTTTGAAAGGAAACCCACATTTCAATGTTCATCTCAGCTCTATTCACAACAGCCAAGATGAGAGATCAGCTCAAGTGTCCGTCATAAATGTGTGGACCAAGAAAACGTGGTGCAAATACACAATGGATTACTAGTGGGCTTCAAAAACAAAATTTTGTGATTTGTGACAAGGTGGTAGGAATTGTAGAACAGCACACTATATACACACTTGTGCTGGGCACAAGACAAGTAATGTGTGGTTTTACCTAGATGTGGGATCTAAAGCAATCACAATATCCAGAGGTGGTCACCAGGGGCTGGGTTGGGTGAATGGTAGATGATGGTCAAAGGCTACAAAGCCCCAGTGAAGAAGAATTTTATTTTTTTCTTTTGAGATATAAAGTGGTGAATATGGTAAAAATAATACATTGTGTATTTTAAAATTATGAAAGTAAATTTCATGTTTTCACCACAATGCGTGATAAGAATTTGAGATGGTAGACACGTCAATTAGCTTAATCTAGTTAGTTTGATTAAGTTCAATGTCAACTAATTAATTTAGATAGATTCATATTTTACACAGAAGAATAACATTACATATGATTAACTTACAATGAAAAATAAAATTTAAAAATTCACTTGAAAAAATTTCACTAGGACTTCGTCTTTATATTTTAAAGTAACTATACACATTTAAAAGTTTTTAAATTGTGAAAATTAATTTTTTAATTTTTAATATTTAACATAAATAAGCTGTGATCAGAAGCCAGGATCTTTGTAATAGCTTGAGCTTTGTGGGGTATTTCAATGTAGAATGGTGCATGATCAAATTTTGGAAGGATTTCACATTAAGCTTAAAAGCTTGCATTCTACAGTGGTTGGTACCATAGTTATATCCATTAAGTCAAATTCATTGTGTTTATATAGTTGACAGTTTTTGTCTACTTGATTTATCAAGAATGGAGAGAGGTATATTGCAGCTTCTTACCATACTGGGGATTTATCAAATTTTCTCCAAAGTTCTTTCATTTTTACTTGGTATATTTTGAAATTATTTTTTTAGAGGAATAGTTTTTAAAATAGCTAGATCTAGTTTGAGTGAATGAACCTTTTTATCAGTATAAAGTAGCTGTTTATTCATAATAACTTTTTTTCTACTAGACTCATTTAAAATGATTAAAATAGGTCATATTTGGTTAGAACTTGCTTAATTATTTTAAAATTTTATTTGTTTTTAATTTTTTTCTTCTTTACAATTTCTTATTCAGAACTTTGAAGAGTCAGTCTGCCAATTTTTGTTTAATAATTATCTAAGAGACTGGCCAGATAGCTCAGTGGATTAAAGCACTTGCTTAGCAGACATAGGGACTGGGTTTGATCTATGGAGTGATGTGCTGGCCCTGTCCCTGGGACATGCTGAGACAGTGATTGAGACTGGACATGGCAGCATGCACCTGTAATCCCAGCGCTTGAGAGACTGAAGACAGAAGGATCACTACAATTCTGATCTGTGTAGTGAGACTCTGTAGACCCTGTACTAAATACAATAAACAAATAAATAAAGTAATAAAAAAGACACATTAAAATAATTATCTAAGATATATTTTAGATTATTTACTGATGTGGATATATTTGTAACACTTTTATTTGTCCAACACGTTTTGCTTAGGAAGGCTTTGATTACTATATGCATCCTTGGCAACATCTCCAGGACTTTTCTCTCATTTTAATGGGGGAGATATTTTGAGACAGGATCTCACCACATACTACATAGCTCCAGCCAGCCTTAAAACTCAGTGTAGGCCATGCTGGCCTCGAACTCACAATGTCTCCTGGCTCAGCCTCCTGAGTGCTGGGATTCTTTGCATGTGCCATTATGTCCACCCTGTGCCACCATGTCAGGACTTGTAGGCCATTCTATGACAATTAATTCCAGACTTAGTATAACTGGAGTATTGTTTGTCCTGTTCTCATATTTAGAAAATAATTGGCTGAGCACAACATTCTAAATTTTATGTTCTTTCTCTGAATACTTCAACATCACTAACTACTATTCTAGCATTTAATATTGTTTTTACAAAGTTGATATCAGTCAGTTTGTTATTTTGAATGCTGTAGGCTCTTTTTCTTTGGAAGTTTTCGTACTTCATATATATTAGACCCCTCTTATTCATGGGGGATAAATCCCAAGACATGGTATCAAATCCTATATATGCATACCTGTGATAGTATTTGATTCATAAATTAGGGATAGTAAGGGAATCCTAACGAGTAATCATAAAATAGAACAACTAGAACAACGCACTGTAATGAAAGCTATGAGAATGCGGTTGTTTCCCCAAATATCTTATTGTGCTGTCCTTACCTTCCTCTTCCTTTTCCTCCTCCTCCTCTTCATCCTCCTTCTCCTTGTGCACACAACAACACGCTGCTTTTCTTTGAAGTGTTTGTGGCCCTCAAATGCCTCTGTGATTTGGCATGTGTATCTCCTCTGGTAGGAAAAGGGAATATCTAGCAGGAGACGAGATGGGCAGGTGGGGGAGGGGCTTTCGGCCCACACCAGTGAGTCCATGTGGGCTTAGGGTGGATGGAGACAATGAGCCTTAGGCTGAAGCGTGCATGCACCAGGGAAGCTGGGTCACACCTCTTCCATCCTAGGTGGCTACACTGATCAAAAGTCACCATATTCAGTCCCTACACTGTGGAGAAGCAGTATTAAGGGAACACTTTTTTTTTTTTTTTTTGTAATTTTAGGGAAGGGTCTATAAGGTGTTCAGGGTCTCACCACTAGATTGGACTCATAGTGATCTGCCTGTTTACAGCCTCCAAGAGCTGGGATTACAGGTGTGTCCCTCCGTGCCCAGTCACAATTGGGGTCATCTCAGTGCATCCCAGGAGCAGGGCCAGCCCAGTAGGCCTGGGGATTGAACCCCTGCCCCTATGCCTGCTTGCAAGTGTTTTAATCCTTTGAGCTATTTGACTGGCCCTTAGGGGTACATTCTTTCAATTATAACTCATCTGCTCTGTGGGTTTAAAGAAAGAGAGGAATAGTGGGAAAGGATCTTCCTGATTCACCTAGTCCTTCCAGGCTGCCCTCGCTTCATTCCTGATCTGAAGCCTTGGTTGTCCCATGTATGAGAGCTGGCACTGCCTGTTCCAAGACTATGAGAGTGAGGAGAACAGGTACACGACTGCTCTCATAACTCTGGCCATAGGGGTGGGGACGCTGCTCCTCACTTGTGCTCTTTGTTCCCAAGAGGTGGTCCTCTGCCTTTAATTCTCCACACTACAAATGTAGCAGGTCAAGTTGTTTCCCTTAAAAAAGTCCAGCTGGAATCTATGACTACAACTGTACTTGGAGAAAGTCTTTACTGAGTGATTGAGTAAAGGACCTTCAGATGAGTTCAACCACCCTAGATGACCTGTGTGGGCCCCACGTTCAGGTGTTATCATGAGAGACAGAAGAAAGAGGACCCAGGAGCAGAGCAAAGGCCGTGGCAGACAGATCCGTAGTCCAAGAATGCCAGACCACAGGCTGGAAATGGTAAGGATGGCTTCTTCCTGAGCTGTCATAGCTTCTGTCATTGATCAGCATTGATCAGCAGTGCTCTAATCAGCATTGATCTGTCAAGACGTAAATTTTGGATTTCTTGTCTCTAGGTTGTGAAAGAATATATTATTTCTGTTGTTTAAAGCCAAGTTTGTGGTACTTTGTTCCAGCAGTCAAAGGAAACTAATGCAGATAACCAGGACCAGGCTGTAACCTTGAAGTGTATTTACTAAAAGTGTGGGGAGAATATAAGGGAAAAATAACAGGGAGAATAATTTATAACTACTGCCTAGACCCAGAGGCACCCTGGGCCCTTCTCTGGACGTTTTCCCACCAGGGATGCCTGCTGCCTGTCTGTGGCCAGAAGCAGCATTTTGAAGTTGTCACACTGTGGAGACTGGCTCAATTTCACTCACAGCCTGGAGAGAGGAGGGAGCTTTTCTCTTCACAGCTGTCTAAGCCTGGTTGTTTAATCCTTTTCAGCCCCAGGATTGACTTTTCTCTCTTTTCATGAGAACTTCATTCATACCCAGGGGTCTGAGTTCTGATAGCATCAAGCATTCAATTATCCAGCCACTACTATTGTAGCTTGGATGTAGTTTGTCTCCCAAGGGTTTCTGTGAGGAAATTCTGCTCCCCTGGGGTTGGGAGCTGGTGGAATATTTAGGAGGTGAGGCCTAGGGAGGTGGCTAGGACCGGAAGCCAGTCCCATGGTCTGAGTTCTACAGAGAATGGGTTGTTATGAAGAGTGGGACTGGGCTTCCCAGGACTCTGGCTCCTGTTGTGCTGTTTGATCTGTCCCTTTCATACCTGTTCCTGCCATAGCAATGTCATCTACCACAGTGTGATGTGGCCAGAGGGTCTGGGCCAACCGGTCTTTCAGCTTTAAAAATTGTGAGACTGACATCGATTTTCTTTGTAAGTTACTCAGCTTCAGGTATTTTGCCATAGCAATAGAAAACCAATGAACACAAGTAAATTTGCCGAAGTCTGGATTTTTTTTTTTAACCCTAAATAGTTATACATGTGAGCCACCAACCGTCCCAGGCAGATCTGTTATACTAAGTTGTTTTAAAAAATATACTAAGCCTCCTTTGTTTGAAGGGATGGATACTTTTCACGAGATATATTTTATTAATGACTGCAACTGAGTGAAGTCATTGCATGTGGAAGGAGACTGAGAGGGGATCCAAAAACTGTTAACAGTTTTCTGAGACTGGTAAGAGAATGAGAGACTCACAGGTGAGGTTTAAATGCAAGTTTTGCTCTTCATCATATGGTTTTTAATGTTCTTTTCAGTGTGTAGTGCTTCGTTAACACCAAATAAGGACAGTCATAAAGTTTTGATTCTATACACAAAGAAATACATTCCTCTTTCCATTTCCTTATCACTTTGGAGGAAAAAAGGAGGCAGTTCCTAGAGACAGTTTTTTTTCTGCTGAGAGACACTCTTATGGTTTATGTGCATTTCAAATAGTTCAAGATATATTTAAAAGTAGAAATGCTTTCTTCTCTTGCTCATAGGGAGCAGAAATCTTTTCCTATGTTATTAAAAATATCAGTCATGAGGCATCACCCAGGTTGAATGAAGAGGGAGGGAGGGAAGGAAAGAGAGAGAGAGAGAGAGAGAGAGAGAGAGAGAGAGAGAGAGAGAGAGAGAGAGAAAGCAACAGAGTAGAGGGAGAGAGAGAAAAGAGAGAAGAAACCAGGCCAATGAAGGGAGGAGGGCAGAAACTTAAGGAACAAGCAGAGGAACCAGAAGGGACATCAAGGTTGTCCCCTTAATTAGCTGCAACCCGTGCTGGGCCTCAGGCAGCCAAGGGCTGCTGGCAGGAAACTGCAGACCAGTTAGCAGGCTCTGGCGTGTGGGGACTGCTTGCCCATCTGCTCTTTGCATCCAGAATGCACTTTCCACCTCCACCTGTTGGCACCCACCGGGTCTTGTAAAACTCACCCCAAATGGTATCTTTTGCTGTGAAATCTTTCTTAATCTCTCACCCCCACCAGGCACCTGGTCTGCCAATTTCTTAAAATATTTTCAGAGGTTAAAAATGGCAGTGGAGCCAGCTGGGCCCTGGGCTCCTTCGCTGCTAGGTAGTTTCATCACAGCTAGAGTGGCCTAGGAGAAACAGAGCACACAGTGCAACGGGCTCGGCTCACAGAGAGAAGGCTGTCACCTGCTTCATCCTGCTTCCCTGGGTGGGGGCGAGCATGCCATATGTGCCCCCCAAAAACCACACCACAAGGAGCAGGAGGGTCCTGGGTTCATCCCTGCCTCATCTTCGCATTGGTGCTAGCCATTTCCCCAGAGAAATCCATAATTTCTTCTGCAGCCCTGTGTGATCTACCTTGGGCTGGATGTGAAGACACAAGAAACACACTAGAAAAGCACATGGGATCCTAAGCTCCACTTCTTACTTGTGTCAAACGACAAACATGTTAAACTACTGGCCCTTTCTGGGTGGCAAGAGGTGGCTTCAATAAAGAACTTAAGTTTAGTAAAGAAGAAATATTTAGTGTGACATACTCCCTCTTTATCTCTGAGGGCTATCTCCAAAGATCCCCCAGTGGATCCCCCCAAACCATGATAAAACTAAAACTGATAGACGCTATAGTTTCTCTGTGTGCCCTGTAGCATTACCACATAATGCCAGAATCGACCTGTTCCTCATTGTTTAGACCTTGCCTCCTTTGCATCACTGCCTACTGTGGTTTGGCCCTGCAGTGTCCTCCAGCTGCCCATGTGTACAGGCCTGACTACCAGCCCGTTGTGTTGGGAGCTGATAGAACGCTTAGGAAGTAAAGCTTAATGAAAGAAAGTGAGGCCATGAGACTGCACCCTTGATGGAGGTATTGGTACCCTGGTTCTAGCACCACAGACACAGATGTAATGAAGCCAAGCATTCATGGACTGCAGCCTCTGAAGCTGTGAGCCCGAGTGAACCTTTCTTCTTTTAATTATCTCAGATATTTTCTCACTTCAGTCCCAAGCTGATTAATATACTACTCTTGAGTTTTCAGGCTCTTACGAAGCAAGTGAAGGTTACCTGAACACAAGGACTGGAATACCATGATGGTCGCTCTGATAATGGACACGGCCACTGAGTGAGCCCTGAGCCCAGGCCAAAGCTTTTCCCCCAGTATTCACTCTTTTCAACATGATATCCTTCCAGGCATTTGCACAGAGGCCTACTTCAAAACAAGCTCCGAAGTACAAAACTTTGAGTAATAAAAAGCAAGGAAAATGTGAAAACAATGGTTATATGAAAACTGGGAAGCAGGAGCTTTTTTATTCCAAGGTCTTCCTTTCTGAGAAGGTAGTACAGCTTAGCATGGCTAAGCATAACGTGTGGGGTGAAGGCAGCACGGCCACGTGTTACAGTAACACAGTGCTGAGCAGCATGCAAAGGGCAGACTCTAGCAGCTCCTCCTTTACCCTCTGTGTGACAGGTAGAAGGCATGGAGCTCAAGTGGCAAGAGAGCTGCAGAGGCGCTTCCTACCCCGTGAGCTCCTTGGCTTCACTGCACCCACGGCCTGTGCTGGGCTCCGGAGAAGGAGCTGTGAACAGACCGCAGTGCTTGTCCTTGAAGGAGTGCTTGGCATAACACAGAGGCTGTAGGCATTCTAAGGGAGTGAAGCTGGGAAGAATGAAAGCGGCGTGTCTATGTTGGTTCAAGCCGAAAGGTGCACGATCCTTTTCAGACGGAGCAGTTTTTATCCACGAGCAACAACTCTGCCTTGCGCAGAGTCTTTCTCATTCCCAAACCACAGTGCCTGAGATTTTGGAATTAGAGATGTATTAATTTGGGTCAAGCATCGCCCTTTTCCCATGAGCTTCTATCAACCTGCAAATTAGCTTGGAGTTGCAATCACTTCCTAATGACATTTTGACAGCATCTGGCATAACCAGTCACAGGACTCCCCTTCAAAGATCTAATTCAGTGTTTCTGGAAGGAGTTGGAAACCACTCAGCTAGCTCTGAGGGTGGAGACCCCGTTGTATTAGCATCAGGAAGCATCACAGTCTTTTTCATGAATAGGACAAAGAAAACAAGGTGTCTGAGCAAGAGCAGGCCAGTGGGGGAGATGTCCACTTACTGGCTGTCTTTGGGCTATGTCTCTCCTCGGTTCCTATGGTAGGAAGTGTCTTGGATGCTCTGGGCTCTAGGGCACCCAGGTCCCCACCTGCCATCCAGTCTGTTCACTCCCTCCATGTTTTGTCTGAGCACTGCCACCTCCTGTCAGTCCTCAGCTGTGTGGCTAATGAGAGCCCTATTCAGACCTCATTAGGAGAGCCACTTTGTTTCTTTAGCTCTCAGAAGCTAATTATGTCTCTTTCATTAGCTCAATTTCTGCAATTAATGTACCTCCGTATTCACAAATGGCCATTTGTTTTTGGTCTAAGTGACATGTGTGTAGCTGTCTTTTCCTCCTTCACACATTTGCCTCTTTATTTTGCAAACAGGGCTTCCATTAAGGTTCTAGTTTTAAGTGATAGAAACCAACATGGCAAGTTTAATAGCTAAAAGGGATTTTCAGTGAGATACTGGGCAGCTCATGGAACCAAAGAAAGCTTCAAGTAATTGGTTCCCAGGAACCAGAGGAAGTTCTGGTTGCCCGCAGTCTTCTTAAACAGCCAAGGGCATTTTAACACTCCATGAAGTGTCAGAGAGAAAGAGTGGCTCTGTGACAGCATCAGAGACTCAGGTTGCCATCTCAGTGTTTTGGCTGTCCTCTTACCTGAACACCACACCTCATTCCTTATGGTTCTAAGATAGCTAAAGGAGCCCATGTGCTATATAGGCATTCACATCTGTAACAACCCTAACGCATCTGCCCATTGCTTCCAAGACCTTAGAGACTGTTGGGATAGGGCCATAGTGTCTCTTTGCTAGTAGCTGGAGGCCTTCTCAAGTGTGCACAGAGATACCTGGCACATGAGTGAACTTCAGGTCTTTAGAAAGACAAAAGAGGAACGGCTGCCAGGAAGCCCCTTGGGTTTACCACAGCCAGCTCTTCAGAGTTACACAGGTGGAAGGAAGGAAAGACTTTCCCAAAGTGGGAAGGATGCCAGATGAACGTCAACTGCAGACATTCATCATTAGCTACAGAAGACTCAAAT
The DNA here is from genome assembly GCA_004027915.1 of Capromys pilorides. NCBI lineage: Eukaryota > Metazoa > Chordata > Mammalia > Rodentia > Capromyidae > Capromys > Capromys pilorides. The sequence goes on from PVKN010016239.1 coordinate 11,145, forward strand.
GCCAACGTTCTATCATTTGTGTTTAATCCCTCCCCCAAACAAAGAAAGAACTGTGTGGCATTTAATATGGAGGTGACCTGCCACACTGAAGCTTCCAGGAAAAGACCAAGGGTTTTAGATTAATTATGTAATCAAAAGTGACCAAGGGTGTAAGGTTGCTAAGGAAGTACAACATCGACTTTGGCAGGTGAAGATCCTTAGCTACCTGGAGAGACCAGGGCTTCCTGTACCTATTACCCCATTCCAGATATGCAAGGAGTCCTCATGGGTATCATGTTCTCAGAGGAGGCCAGCACCTGGAGAAAACAGAAAGGTGAGCAACCTGACGGGGGAAGGAAGGACTTAGAGAAATAGAAGATTGAAGACTGGGGCTGGTGTCTGGGAATCTGCAATCTCTTGAGGTATTTGCAAAGCTGACCACAGGAGAGGGTTGGATTTGGTCCATTCAGAGATGAAAAAAACTGAAGAAGGACTGATGGGTAATGTGTACTAGAGGGAGATGTGAAATTCAGCACAAAAATAGTCATTCACTTTACATAGCCATAACCATTCACAGTTCACAAAGCTTCTCTTTCAGCTTTCTTCCTTCACCGTATGAACCTAAGGGAGACATTGCCCTTCCAATCTCAGAGAAAGAAGCAAAAGTCCCACAAAAACCATTCACTTTCCTCATATTGTGCAATATGACATTTGGCTAAAATCCCTGTGGGAGTGAGTGTGGGAAATACGGCCTTAGAAGAAGGTTAGTGAGGCAAGTGAAGAGGTTGGCTGCCACCGACCAGTAATCTGTGTATTTCCTCATCTTAGGCTGCTTCTCCTTCCACTTGCAGCAGATGAGCTGGAGAATTGCTTGCACATCCTCATGCTGGGAGTATTTGCTCTGCATGATCTTTCAGGCAGCCATGAATAAAGCTCTAATGTAGCCATCAGCCAGTCTTGGCCTATGAACATGTGCCAAACCAATCCCTCCAGGAGCCAAGATGGAGCTTTTCCCTTTTCTTTTGGCTTCCCATGTGGCTATGAGCCATCATAGGAGGAGGCTGGTGCGCTGTGGTTGTTGTCATGGAGCTCTGGGCTATCTGTTTATGTGGCTTCCTTATACATTTAGATCCTGCTCAGGCTTGATCCAGATGTATCATTGGTCACACATGGTGATGGTTGCTGAGAATGTATGACGATGACTTGACAGGCTGAACAGAACCTGGCTCACAAGTGGCACTGCTGGAGGGGACATGGTCACTTGGTGTCCCGCAGTCAAGAGTCTTGACTAAGGTCTGTCATTAAGCCATGAGCTTAATTTGCAAAATGTGTATAATTCCTGGTTGTGGATATCATTGCCCTGGCCCAGAATCCCAGGAGCCTGTGATCTCATTCTCTATCTGGCCTTTAAAGAGGCTCTTCCTGTGCCTTATCATCACTGACATTGTTAGCAGCACAGGATCTGCCAGATCATGGAATAGCAGGACTGCTTGTATGGTGGACTGTATCTGCCACAGAGCTCTTTCCCACTCCTGCTTGAAGTTGTAACCATGCATGTTGCCTAGTATACTAGCTAGAACTATATTCCTGTAGAGTACTTGGAGATATCTTGGCATAGCCCCGGCCTATGGAGGCCCTGAAGGGGTAGATCCCTACATCTTTGTCCTGAAATGCTTATGTCTTACTATGACCTACAGCCAGTAGCTCTCATTCATCTTGCCCAATCAGGATGATGGCATCACTGGAAGGTATGATCTTCTGTGGAATTCTTAGTGGACCAGGTCTTCATGAATAGTACTATGGAAGAGAATGGGGGACCTGATACAGCTCTAAGGCAAAGCTGTAAAGGAATATTGGTTGCCATCTCTTCTGATGACATCAATGGCTACATACCACACACTTAAAGCTGCATTATTCTGTTGTAACACAAATACTGTATCTGGCACAGCAGCTATGCTTGAAGCTATAGATGGGTTAAGCCTATATTAATTTGCAGCTTCTACCCACAACCCATTGAGTTTCTGAAGAGAATACATTGACCCATTGTATTGGTCAGGGTTTTACTTAGAGGAACAGAAGAGATATAATATAAGGAATGGATATTAACACAAATATACAATCTATAAGGAATCATAAGATTGGCTTACAATAGTCAGCCACAGAGTCAGATGAGGAAGAGTACAGAGGGCGTCTGCACAGCCCGGACTGAAGAATTTCGTCCCAAAGTCGGAAACTCACTGCAGTGCTCTGTGTAAGTTTTTATCCATCAGCTGATGGGTCTGTGATGGATGCTGAAGAGTCTGCAATGGAAGGTGAAAGGTCCAAGCTGGAGGCTTAAGAGTCTGCACTGCAAGCCAGATGAAGTCCAGGCCGAATGTGAAGACTGAAGGTTCTCCAACCAAGTGAAGTCTTGACTCCTTCCTCAGCCCCTTTTATAAAGTCTCTTTGTGCTCAGTCACTCTGAGGTGGGCCCATTGTGCCCCAGGGTGGAACAAATCATACCCTAGGATGGGCCCTTGATCCCACTCTAGGGAGGAGCCAATCATATTCTAGGCAGGCCTTGGTCACGCTCTAGGGAGGAACCAATTGTATCCCAGGGCGGGACCTCCACCAACAGGGAACCAGGCCACCGAATCATCCAGCCAAGTTGACACAATGTATCAACCACTACACCCATTCAAAAGAAATTACAGAGCAGACACTATCCCTATATTCTTTGCATCTTTAAGGATGGCACTGATCTCTGTCATTGGCTCTAAGATGCAATAATCTTGGGCAGATTCAGAAGTCTTTGTGTGGCTTTTCTTATTATGAGAACATTTTTTCACGATGACCCAGTATGGGGGTTACTAAAAATCCCAAGTTACCAAGTACAGTCACATAAGGGAAATGACTACTGGGTGGATCTAGGAACTGAGAGAACTCTCTTGGGTCAGACACCTGTGAAAATTCCATTTATTACCTGACTGCTCTAACTCTCACTCTAACTGAGAGATTAGCTTAATATTCTACATCTTTATGTTTTAATATTAAGCTTAGGGCCTGTGTTTTAAATCATTAAATTGTTTCAGTTCACCTTCTCCAGTGTGTGGTCACCTAGATAAATGACCGTATAGACCCCACTGGGAAAGAACTGAGGTATTTCTCACAACTTAAACTTGTCACAGTATTGCAGTGTTCTTCCTCCCTCACCAGTGAATTTTAAACTCTCAGATTTTTAGGGGTTCAGCTTTGGGAACTGAACAGGGGACTGCAACTTCTTAAGATGATCACTCTCAACTTCCTCTTCCTCCTTCATTGTTACCTATTTATCTTGTTGATAATAAACATCATCTTGTTGGCTATGACTCTTTTTCTCCTGGGAAATCACGCTCTGTAAGACATCTCCACAATTCCCCATGGGTCAAATAACCTTCTAGGTCCTTCCATAAACCACAGTTTTCCAGTGGATTTTCTGGACACCAGCATGCTCATTCCAACAAACTCACTTTCTTCATTCTCTTCATTGCTTCGTCTGTCTTCTTCCAGGATGACTCCAGCATTTCCATGTTACCAGTGTTGGCCTTTTCTAAGAAGTCCTCCCCTCTCATCCCAGCAGCAACATTTCCCCTACCTCTGGGTTCCATGCTAGGAAATCTACAAAAAAATCTTCCAAGCCAATTAAACCTTCTTTATGTAGTCTTAAATTCTGGTTTTCTTGATCAGGCATCCTTACTATCCAATTCTAGTTCTACCTCCTGACTCCCACTGCTACCTGCTAGCTAATTCTTGAACACCTTTGATATAGGGTCTTTTCCTTATTAGACTCATCATGGTTGTAACCAGATTAATCCTACTTATCAAGCTAAAAGTGGATGTAGAGGTATTTCTCAAATGAAGTACTTACTGCATCATAGGAGGAAATCTATGAATTCAGGGTTGCCTAAAGAGCTAATGTACTAACAACATGCACTGATTACATTATAGTTCTGACCATCAGTTAGTCTCACCATCTAAAATCACAGGTTGGCAAGGCTGATCCTCTTGCAGGCTCCAGAGTAGACTCTGCCCTTGTTCTTTTCTAGTTTCTGGACATTGTCTGTGTTCCTAAATATATAGTCTTCTTCCATCTTCAAAGCTAACAGTCACACCATTTTGGTTTCAGCTTCCATTGTCGTAAGCAGAACCATCTTGCTTTGGTCCTCCTGCTGCCCCTGTCCAAGGGAATTGAAGTATAGAGTCCACCAAAATGATCTCCCTTTCACATGCTCTTAATTTAATTAAGTCTGTGCCACTGTTTTTACCACATAAGGTAACATGTTCACAAATCCTGGAGATTTAAATGTGGACATTTTGCAGGGTTTGGGACATTATTTAACCAGTAACAAGGTCTTTACTTTATAAATGATGGGGAAAAAGGCAGATGAACTGGATAGTAAGAGTTAATGAGCCCTAAAGATTGCAATAGTGTTGTGAAGAATTAATTAAAACAGTGTTCTTAATGAGTGCTATCTATACGTATCTGTGTTAATGGTGAAGTTGCTGTTCAAATATTATTCATGTGACTAAAATTGTGTTGCCCAACTTGGTATCTGCTTTTGCTCTTTGGAAAACATTTCACAGTAGGTGATAAGGAGCCCAAGTGTCTTACTTTTCATAATGGGAAGAATATTGCACTGGGAAGGTACTAGCCAAGATGACGCTGTAGTGTCTCCTATGCTCAGATTCTGTCATACATCATCCCTGCCAAGAGAGGAGCTTACATGACACAGTGGGTGGGAAAATCTGGAGTTCCAGTTTCTAGTCATTGGTACTGCTCATGTCCGGCCATCTTGGATTTGTCATTTGGCCTGTCTGAACATTGGTTTCAGTCAACTGAAATAATTATATATACTTTCCCACTTCATTTGTTGAGCTACGGTGATGAGGTAGGAGGCAATGCCCATCCACCATGTTAATAATACACACAGAGAATTTCTCTAGAAGAACACAACACTAGTTTTGTACTCTCTGATCTCATACATTAACTTTTATTATAATTACTATTATTATTATTACTATTATATCATTACTTACACATTAACAAACATAAAGCGAGGCATAAATTCTTCATTCTTATACTTTCTGTTTCATTATATAAAAGATAATCAAATTCACAAATTAAAATCAAACAAAACCATAAAGCCAATCAAGTTTAAATAAACAAGGTAATTGAATGAGTCAGAATTATTTTTTAAAAAATGAAAATGATTTGTTGCCTATAATAGCACTTACCACCTCAGTTCCAGTTGCTTTGAGTGATGATTTTTGGCCTCTGGTAACTGAGGGTAATTTATTCTTTTCTCACTAGTTCTAAACAACCAGCACAACATAAGTTATTTGCTATTGTTGGCATAAATTTAAACCTGTGCATTGAAATGATGTGACAGTCTCATTTCTAAGTGGTTATATTACTATATGAAATATACTTTTATTACTTATTTTAGATTATGAAGATAAAAACTCAAATATTCAAAGTGAGGTAATTGGAGAAAACCTGGGGATCTTTGGGAATGTGAGCCATGATCAAACGCTGAGATAATGAGTGTGAATGTGTTCTCCAGAAGTTAAAAGGAGTTAATAGTTGCCAGGAGCCATTACTGAGACAAGATACAAGCTAAAAGTAGCTGCCTCAAATCACACCATGTACGCTTGCCATCCCATTTTCTGATAGCATCCTCACGTATTGGGAGGCTGGCATTTCTGTTTCAATTTAGAGCCTTTTGGATTCCTGGTCAGACTGCAGCTTCCTACAGTCCTGTATGAGAATGACAGAGTCCAGTAAGGAGAGGCCAAGTCAGTCAGTGTTGTGTGTGGAGGCAAAAGTATCATGGGAGATGGACAGAAATACACGAGGAAACCCAGTTCTGGACATAACCCCACCTAATCATTCGAGGCAAGCAATGGTTCCTCCTCTGTTAGCCAACTACTGCCCCAAGGAGAACTTATTTGTAGGGCTTGAATATTACAGAGCCTCATGGGAAACTTGAGAAGTTTTACTACAAGATGAACAACACTAATGATGACTTTGGGGGCAGAGCAAAGAAGCCTGGGGGCTCTTGCTTTTCTTTTCTCTTTCTTCTTGCTCTCTTTTTTCTTTAGTTTTCTTTTTCTCCCACTGTTCTTGAGTTCTCTCTTTTGCTGTGCCTCCCCATGAGTTTTTCTTTGTAAAGGGCATAATTCTTTTTTTTTTTCCAGAACCTGGGATTGAACTCAGGTCCTTGTGCTTGCTAAGCAAGCGCTTATTCTACTGAGCTGTCTCCCCAGCCCATGGGCATAACTCTTGATACATGATCCTCATTCTTTTCCTTATGTCTATTTTGCCAGCCATCACTTTTAAGTTGAATAATCATTTGACAGTTACAGGAAGAAAATAGTAAAATAAAATTTTTATTCCCTCATATTTGGATAATTTTTAACCTACAAAAATCTGACAGTATATAATTTTATTTGATTTTTTTTCCCAAGGCAACTGAACTCTTTTTATTTTTTAATTTTTTTAATATAAAATAATACATATTTAATATGTTTTTAATATAAAACATACATACAAAATAAGAATAGCAAATTAACATTAGTTGTTGAATCACATATTTTTATCATCAAATCTTTTTTTATGTTGTAAACAAATCATGTATTTGAGAGAGAGTATAGTACTAACTGAAGTTACATTAGAAGTAGCACAAATCTAAAGACAAGAATGGCAGGTATCCAAAGCTCAATTTTAGTGTTTCTCATTGCTATCCTCAGTGTAAAAAATATTTTGGTGGTTCTTAGGCATCCTGTGCATATAAGCGCATGTTTTTGCTTCTGCCATGTTTCCTATCTTTTCTGTTTGCCATCACTTAGTTGTATAACGCTT